>WBNQ01040277.1:2924-41318 GCA_013401375.1 Spizella passerina | reverse complement strand
TTCCAGTTTAATTAATTTCCATTAGAAATGGGCATAAAAAATTTTATCTGTTCTTTCCAATGTAGGGTTAAGAAAAGAATATTTTTAATGAAATTCTTTTAGTTACACAGCTACAGCCATTTACCATGTGAATAAGCAATACTTGCTCACAGGGATGTGAAGAGCTTTAAGAAAGAAAATGGAAATGAGATTATTGCTTCTTTTATGAACTTTCTTTTTCAAAATTTCAAATGCTGTATTACGTTCAAAAATAGTTTTTTCACCTTAAGAAATGAAGACACTATTCACAGTCAACCTTCCGAGTCCTTCTCCTTTACTGAATTGAAACAGTTGTTATCAAAGTCTTTTTTGTGTATCAGACTCTGAAGTCAGTCCTTAAGCTCCTTTTGATGAGCTAAATAATTGTAATGAATGGGCTTTCTCATAGATGATGTTTATTTTCCAGGTAACTGATTTGCAGGGCTCCAGCTACATGAAATGGAAGTGTTAAGGTGCAGCTCATGCCAGGACTGTGGCATGGTTATGGAAGAGGTGAGTGCCCAACCCATCTTCTGTCATGGCCTTGTTATATCTTCCATGCAGTGAGCAGTGGGATTCCTAGGGCACCAGTTTTGTCTTCTTCTGATTATTCCTGGAATTCCCCTTTGCTGGCTTTTGTTCAAACAATGATTTTGGTATGGAGCTTATAGGACAAGGAAGATTGGTCACATCCACGTTAAACACTCTTGTGGCTTTTCTCTGAAGTTACTATAATTTATCAGCATCCCCTTTGGACTGCAGGCACTAGGCCAGGACAGTATTCCAGCCGTATTTGCTCAGGACTGTGTGCAGACATCCGATAGCCATCCTGCTGGATACAAGCCCTGGGTATCTGCTCATGAATCCCAGAGCAGCATTGTCTCTCTTAGCAGCGTGTCACACTGGGAGCTCCTGTTCAGCTGACAGAGCAGCATGACTCCAATATGTCTCCAGCAACCTAAGGCTCATGAAAGAGATCCCTTTTTTTCCCAACTTCAGTTAATCATGAAGGGAAACAAGATTACATTGAGGTCTTTTTAACCTTTTTATTTTTTTTTTTTTTTCCTGGGGACTAGCTTCATTCCTGTGCCCCAGAAACAAAGACCTTACGTATGAATGGCTATATGGCTGAAAAGATCCATTCTCTTTCTTTGTTCAGGCAATATATAACAGATGCCAGCAAAGGTATTGAAAGAACTTTTGGTATGGGCATATGCATTCCTTTGACTGGGTGCTTGCATGCAAGAAAGTTTATGTAATTTTGATAGTAAGAGCTGATATTTGAATACTATCCTTGCTGCAAACTACTAATTAAAGTTGAACAGGACTACCCTATTTATCCTACTGCTGGTAGCCAGAGCTGCTCCAAAGTACAGTTCAAAAGATCAGTGAAAAAAAAAACTAAGAAAAATACAGTATGCAAGTGAGTAGTGAGCAGAGTGTAAAGGGCATGTATATCCAAGCTGCTGTGAGGTTCCTAATTACTGTAAGATGGTGTATTCATGTGGCAGAATCTGGCTGAGATTCTCCATCCTTCTTCCTCATTACTGGTGTTGGCAGCTCCCCAGGCTCCTGCCAGGGAAATCCAGCCCCAAGGTGCTGTGTGCTGAATGCCCAGAAACTGAACATCAGAGGCTGATAAAGATGTCAGGTCACCATCATGGGACAGAAAGAATTAAGTAAGGAATTTCACAGCCACACACGAGGGTGGTGCTGAAGAAGAGGGAATGGAGACAAAAAGGATTTTTCGGTAGAAGTGCCCAGCTTACCAGCCAGATCAGCTGCAGAGAGAAAAGGAAGCAGAGCTGAGCTGGTAGATCTAAACAAAACAAGCCAGGAGCTGTGCTGTAACATAAGGATGGTCCTCCATAGCAGCAAGCAAAGGAAGGCAGAAGCATGCGCAGGCTTCATTGCTTCTTTATAAACTCCCTCGTAGCGCTCTGTACTTGGCAGGCTCCCGACTCACCCTCTGTGCCAGAGGATTTTCCTGGCTAAAGCAGTCTGCTGGTAGATGCTCCCCCACCTCAGACCCAGAGATACCATCTCCCAAACAGCCTTGTGACTAAGAGGAGGATGACTATATTATCATTAGGGTATCCTGAAAAATGTAGAGAGGAACGCTGGTTGCAGAAAGAGCTTTGAACATTGCCATGCTCGCAGGAACAGAGCTTTAGTGTGTGAGGTTACTCACAGTGAGACTTCCCCTTAAAGACAGGGCTTACTTCAGACCCTCAGTCTGTAATACCAAGGTAGGAAAAAGTAAAACAAAACTCCCTATTAAAGCTACATTTGGAAAGCATCCTCTTCAAGGCCTTCATGGGCTCATGATGCTGCAGGCTGCAGTACCCCAGCTGTGGTGTGCAGTGTGGGCACTCAGAGACATTGTCTGTGGCTTTTCAGCCCAGGCAGAACCCCTGCCTTGGTAGAGACAGCTTTTCCCAGCCAGGATGGCAGGACTGCTCTCTTTCTGCCTGCCTGTCCTGTTTTTCAAGGCACTGGAATATCACATGGTACTAAGGGGATTATGTCATGTCTTCCCCATTCCTCCTGCCTGTTCCCACCCTTAAGTTCACTTGATTAATTTTTCTATTGTATACTTTAATTAGCACAATCCTGGCTGCAGGCTACCTTTCCCTGTTCCTGGCCTCTTTTAATCACAGCAGTTTATATAATATACATTATTTTTAAAATGTTAATTGTGCAAGGACCATTTAGGATTTTTAATGTTTAGCTTGCTGTGACCTTTGCACAGGATCTGCCTGTGACATAAATTCAGCATCCACCAGTTTGTGGTGGCAGGCTGCCAAAACTACCCTGCCTCTTATCACCTCTTCCCCTTACAGTTTGTTAGATTCCTGGGAAACACTGCCACAGGTGTTAATGCAGTGAAACCCTGTCTGTGTCTGTTCCTAAACACCTATCCTGTGCTGTGCCAAATTAAAAGGTTGCCTTTGATTGGCATCTGAGAGGGTCTGCATTTATGGCAGAGCAGAGGCTGAGAACACAGACTAGCCCAGTGAGCTGGAGCAGAGGTCTCCATCCCTCAGGGAGGGTGCAGAGAGGGGCTCCTGTACCTGGAGGGGTTTGCCAGCCCCTCGAGGTGAGGGGTGCCTCCCATGACTTTGTGCTGCTGTAAACTCTGAACTCCTGCAGCAGCCTGGGCCACACCAGTGGGTGCAGGTGTTAGCAAGCCCTCTGATCAAGTCAGTTCTTCCCTGTCTGTAACGTGACTGCTACTGAGAGCTGCCAATGATAAAGCAATCATGGCAGTGACAATTATGTCATTTCACAGTGCCAACCTAAGCATGCAGTGACAGAGGCAGATCTCCAAAGAGGGTGACCTCTGGCAGTGAAAAAAACAAGAAGCAACAGTGAGCAGCTGGGAGAGAGCCCAGGAGCTTCAGTCTCTGACCCAGTTCAGCTGCAGATACAGCCACACACCCAGGCAAAGCCTCATTACCATCTTTATAGATTTCTGCAAGAGCTGGGTGTTGTCTGAAGGTTTGCCTTGAGCACGCCCACACAACTGAGCCTCAGCTGAGCTGGGCTGTAGAACGCACAGGGAAAAGTAACAATGCTTCTTTTTAAGAAACAGATCAGCATCTGAAATAAGTCACTGTGCTTGACTTAGCCAAACCAAATTCCTGGTGTCTGGAGTTTTGTCTATCTGGTGATAGCAGGATTAGATACAGCATGCATGAATATACTGTGTGACCATGCAAAACCAAATAGGGCCGCAAAATTAATTGTGGTTTAATTAATGCAGTCTGCTGCTCCACCAAGTTTTTGATTTTTTGTCCATCTTTAGATTTTCAACAAAGCATTCCTGCACTGTTGGATGCCTTCAGAAAAAGAAGAAAAATGTATCTTCCTTTCCATTTTGGAAGTTTGGCTTGATTTCAAGCCATTTTATTCAATAAAATAATTTTTTTGGTTTATTAACAACACATTTGGCATGTCCATTTCTCAGGACTTTTTTAGGATTCTAAATTTTTGTGAATTTCAAAGTGAAGAACATGAAATAATTTTTACACATAGCATAAAAAAACTAAAGCAGTTTGAAAACATGTTTTAGTTAAAGACACAAATATGTTCCTGAAATATTAAATTTACTTGTAAACTCTGTTGAACAATTTCAATTTCATGTCTCAAACTCCAACTTTTAAAAGCATATCTGTCTTAACTATGAGATTGTCCTTTTGCCCACTCACAACATTTGACACGGGGTATTTCTTTCCTCATGGCTATTTGGTATAAAAGGCTAAAAATAAAAGCATATTGTTCTGAGCATTGTGGACAGCTTTTCCAGACGGGGAAAACTGAGGGTTTTATGACTTAGGAAAGCGGAGTTCCCAGAGGGCTGGTCTGCTTTTTTTCCATTCTTCCCTTTAGGATTTTCTGAAAGCATTTCACTTACTGTTGACTCTGCAGTACATTCACAGTCCCGTATTTTTAGGGTTTTGTGCGTACCTCCCATGCATGGAGAGGTATCACAGCATTTCTGTAGCGTCACTCACTCAGACTCAGACATGGCCAAGGGTTCAAACTGCTGCAGGGGCCTGGTTTTGGTTTTCTCCTTTCCAACCAGTAGGCAGAAATTTGCTCTTTGCTTAGAATGAGTTAAGATGAATGTTCAGGGGGCAGCAGCCCTGGCAAGAAGGGGAGCCCTTGGAGGTGTCTGCTCCAGCCTGGGGTGTCCCTCATCCAGCTCCCAGGGCTGTGTCCCAGCCAAGAGCCTGTGCCCTCCCATCTTTTCCCAGAGCAAAAGCTAAGCAGGAGCAGTGGAGGAAGGTTTGAAAGGGTGAAATGTGCCTTTGTCTGCTCCCTTGTTATCCTGAACAGCTGGGTTAGAGCTGCATGCAGCCCACGGCCATGAATGGCAATATTAACTTTAAAAAGAAAATCCTACTTTTGATTGGCTGAGCCAGCTGTCTGATGGCACAGCTTTCCAGCAACTTAGAATTTCTTTGTAATTAAGGAATTGCTGCAAAATAGGGAACAATAACATTATATGGAGACTGATACTTAAACTGGTATAGCCAAATTTACCTTCTAGTTGTATCTAAAGTAATAATCTAATTTTGAAAGGAAATTAGAACCTAACAGCTGCTGTGACTTTTCTTAAACTGTTTTAGAAAGAGTCAGATTATGATTTTTTTGAGCATTTGGACACCTGATAGCTTATTTTAGAATATACTTCTGCTCATTGTTAATTTTATTTTTTTTACCTAGCAGTTTAACTGGTAAATGTACAAATCCCTTAAAACTTAGACCACAGAAAAATTATTTTGTTTTCAATAGAGGGGTCCAGTGTGAATTTAATGTTCAATACATGAGCCAGGATGTGATTAATTGTCAAGTAACTGTATGCCAATATTTCATGGGTCCTTAAACTGATAAGCTTCACCGTCAGACTAAACATTTGAATATTTGGTGTTTTTTAAAATGTTATTGAAGTGTGTTTTCTCTAATATATCTAATTTAAAAGTCTTAATGTTAAGGCTATGTCATTTAAATATTTTTAAGGCAAAAGCTTAGTTGTTTAACTGATAAATCTATTAGTCTAGTTAATAATTCTTAAACATCACACCTTCTTTAGTGATTTAAGACAAGACCATTGTCTACACCTCTGTAAAAGAAATTTATATTAACAACTACAAGGTACTAGGAAGTACACTGGATATAAAGTCCTGTATAAACATAGAAGTTGTTATCAATCTGTAAGTGAAGTGCTAATAGACTTGCAGATAACTTGACTTACATGTTATCCACTCAGGAAAAGCCTGAACTTTGCTAAGGCGGAAAGAAAATTCTCATGCAGAGAGCAGGGAGTCGGTATAAAGTGGTGGTGCGTAAATGGAGGCTGGAAATTAAGAGAGTGTCAGCTTCACAAAGAAGTGGTGGGGCAGTGAAAATGACATTGGTATGCCTGTGCCCCAGGGCTGATTGGGTTGCTCCTGACAATAAGGACTGCGCTGCTGACCCTGAGATCTTGCTTTATGGTCCTTCTTGTTCTTGTGTAATGAAGGGCTGGCTTCCTGTCCTGTTATGCTTCCATTTGCCTGGGCATGGTTCTCAGGAGAACTGGACTATAATTCTGAAAAATGTTTCCAGCACAGGGCAAGAAAAAAGACAGACATATGAATGCAAAAGTGTTAAGACTGCAAAGCTCAGGCATCTTTGTATTCCAGCTCCTCTAGTTTAAAAGGACACTTAAGCAATGCTTATGTTCTTTGCTGGATCAAAGCTTTCATGTGCGAGGTGCAGCATGTCCCACCTCTTCTTCCCTGAATGCATTTTCTCACGCTGTCCTGGAAGTTTCTGCTCTTTCCCCTTCTCTTTTCACAAGAAAAGAGTCTCCCCTTCACGTTCCCTCTGATCCCATGCCACCAACATTTCCAAGGCTGTGTGTCTTTCCCCTCTGTGTTTGTGCCTGTCCCTGTAAGGTGGGAGCAGGTAGTGTTTGGGTGCAGCAGATGTGCTGTGCCCGGGGCTGTGGCAGTGGGGGCTTTTCACACTTCAGGCTGAGCCCCTGCCCCCAAAACACAACCAGCTGTGCCTGCGAGACACAGGAACCCTGGTGAGCCTTCAGCCCCATAAATGGCTGCACACTTGAAGGCCACTGTGCCTAATTAAATCCTTTTCCAGCACACCAGGGAAAAAACCAAGTAATATCCGACATCCTTTTGCCACCCAAACTGCTGTGTGCATTAGAAAGTCCAGTGTTGCCTTGCTTTCCTTGACTTGTCCCCTGTGTAAGATGAGGGTACAGCTGTGCCAGTGTGTTGAAGTCTATAAATGAAAAGTATTGCATAGGTGTGAGTATTATAAACTGCTTAATAGAAATAGACAGTGTTACAAATGAACCTGATACAATGAGCCACAGCAGTGTCAGCTTAAACCCAGATAAATTGACATTTTTGCTCAGAACTGCTAAAGTAAGAGAAAAAAAATTGCTGTAGCATTCCTGAAACTCCATCAAAATTTCTGTCTACCTGAGTCAAATGCAGCAGAGACCAAGGCTGAAAATACCACTTTTTGGCTCACATTTTTTCAGTGTCTCTTTAAAGAAAATGTAATTTTTAACAGCTAAGGATATTTTCTTTCTCTTAGAGTCTTAGAGATTTTCTGACAGGTTAGTACATCCTGTCATACCTTCTGGCAGCTGTGTGCTCAGTGCCTTAGTCCCACACAGATACTTTCCTTGAGTCAGGATGACACAATCAGTTTTGGATACCAACAAAGCAGAAGTGTGATTTGCCATCAAGAAATTAGCTTGGAATGAACTAAAATGCACCAAAACCTTTCTGTTTCACAGCTGCCCTCTGAGAGTGGCCATGTGCAGAAGTGACCAGACAGTGATCCATGTAGAGTTATGGAGGGCAAAACTGTGAGGCTAAGCTGGGAAAATGTGGGGTTTTCCAAGTCAGCTTCTCTGGGCTCAGGAGCACCAGGCTGTGTTTATACAGTGTATATCACAGTATATCACAACTGCAACCAGCACAGGGAACTGGCCTCTGACAGGGACAGTTTCTCCATTACTTTGCACTGCTGCTTTTTGGTACAGTCCCCTGACCCCTTTTCCTCTGACTCGGTAACACCTCATAAAACAAAGTGCTTGGTTGACTTGCTGGCTTGTAACAATGAAACTGGTATATGTAATTTAGAGGTTTTTCTTAGCCTTTTTTATTTGTTTGTGTTCCACCTGCCACTTCTGAATCCACAGGCTACTAAAGCATTTCCACTGAATTTCAAAGATTTTTCCCTAAGTGCCAGTTAGTTGTGCTTTAATTTCAAGATTTTTTTAGAGTGTAATAAGTAACAGCTAATTGAGAAATAATACACTGAATACTTTTCTATAGTATCTAGAGAGGTACTAGGTACCAAAAAAATTGTGGTGATTTTTCCTAAAGAACTTGGAAACAAAACAGTGTAGCCATTGTATTTCAAACATTAGAGCAATTGTTCAGTAAGTGTGGTGCAACCCTAAATTTCTGTGTCAGAACACGGTGCCAGCTCTGTTTCTGTAAATTGTGGTGCTGTGGGCATGCACATGTTTAAACAAGTGCTTTCCTATCTCCAGGTTATCCAGTCATATTTATGTATATGGTTTGGAAAAGCCAGACAGCACTCTAAAGCAATAAAAGAGAACCTAAAGCATGTCCTTGGCTTTCACACCATTGTAATTTTAAAACAAAGCAAAACCCCTGTTATGGGGCTTTGATTTTTCCTCTAAGTACATTAGCATGTCTTATATTAAAATCCTAATGAATTTATTCTTGTACACCATAAAACATATAGGTAGAAAAAAGACCTAGTAAAACAAAGAGATAAACAAAGAATAATTAATTGCCTGCAGTTGAAAGTGTTTTGTGCCATAGTTTCTGTTACTTCAGTATGCTTGTAATCCCGTGACTTCAAACATCTTTAAATTACAGGTTTTTGCAGCCAGAATATTGGTGTAACTCCTTTTGGACTCAACAAGCTACCTAGTGGCTTAACCTACTCCTGAAGGTCAGGAGAATATCATCCATCTTCCACAATGCCTGTACATCACCAGCTACACTTCTGGAGATATCCTGGAAAGTGAAACTGTGAGAACATCCCAAGCACTTCAGTGGGCTTATTATCTTTGACAACACACAAACCTTTGTGCACATATCACCATAATACACAATAAAATCAAAACTCCCCCTTGGGACTGCTCTGCTTGCTGTGCCCAGTATTTCAGATGGGCTGGCAATATGAGGATTCAGCACTACAGTGAAAACTAACTCATGGTTTCTCACCCACATTTTCAGTTTAAGCATTCTCTGTTACTTTGAATGTTATTTTCTTACTTTTGAAGAAAGGTTTCTCATGTAGCCGCCTAAAATAACATCTAGGTCTGGAAGGTGCTAAATCACTGTACTGTACATCTCTCTTTGGATAAAATAGGTTATTCTCCAAGTCAGTGTTTCTGGTTTAGTAAGTCACAAAAGTAAAAACATTTTCTTCTTTATAGTTCTTGCTGGAATTGCACTGTGGAAATAATGGTTGTGTATAATTGTTAAGACAATTGTTAAGTCTGTGCAAGACTAGTTGATTACAGGATCAGACAGTACACTCAGAGCATTAGGTTTTCCCCAACAGAAGAACCTTTATTCAAATTAGAAGTGGGCTTTAAGAGGCAGTGCTAGCCCTTGAAACCAGGTTCTGTGTCCTCCAGCACACTGCTGTTGTTTGTGTCTCAGCATAATATCCTGATGGAGACACAATCAGAAAGTATAAGAAAAGAAGAGCATCTCCCTGACTGAAAAACATTAAGAAGATTAGTGGCTGCTTTAGAAATAATCAATGTGAGAACGTAAGCATGTTGTTTTGATTAGAGAGCCAGACCTAGGAAAAACAGCAAGAAGAATAAGAGAGTGAAGAAAACTGCAGAAGGAAAGGAGAAGAAATTTTGGGTTGTTACTGCAGAGGGCTTTTATTCTCATTAGGTTTAGCATTGTTTCCAGCTATGAAGGGTAATTTAGATTATGCTGATCTTATATCACTGAGACAAGGATCTGGACAGATTCTGCAGAAGAGAAGTGTGTGACTCATGGAAAGAGTAGCTGGTGAAGAACTTGCTCAACTTGAACTCTTGCTTAAAGGGATTTTATTTACCCCTGGGGGAGGGTGAAGTTTTCCAGCTTGGCATAGAGCTAAACTACTTTACCAGTGAGAGAGCACTTGAAGCCTCATTTGCTGAAAAGATAAGCTTTCATGATACAGGCTAACATGTACTGAAGATTATTGCACAGCCAGAGAGGAAAAAAGATGCTTTAAAGCATGGGGATTTTTAGCTGTGAAAATTAGCTAATGACGTATTCAACACATACACCTGACTAGATGACCACATTAAGTCTTTTTCATTCAATACACAAGACAAACCATCAAACATTTATTTACAGCAGGCACACTTAATGAAAAAGAAGGAAAAATTCTCTTCCTGCTTTGAGGATCCCTAGGAGCTCTTTCAACAATATGATACTTATATTCTCCTTCACAAAATGCTCCTTAGAGAATTCACTCAAAACTATTTTATGATTTTTATTTGTAATGTGAATAATAAGCTACCTGTCTGGTGACATCATTTTGGCTACTTGAAAAAAAATTGCTGTGGAGGCATTTGGAAAGGGTTACACGCAAGAAAATTACTTGCTAAAGAGGTTTGTTTAGTTTAAAGGCAAATTCAGCCTCAGCTCATCTGTACAACAAGTTTTAAAAGAAGGGAGAAAACCCTCCCACCTCCCTGATGTGCTGATCAGAGCTCTTAATAGCAACCTAAAACATGCGTAAGTTAATAAAACTCCCCATTTTCTCCAGAACAGGGTAGAACTTAATCCTCAGGCACAGCCTGCCTGAAAAGTTGGAGATCATAGAGACAAGATAAGATTTGGATGCAGAGTCAAAACAAACACTTTTTTTAGGTGAGTTATAACTATGGATCCTCTTTTTTTTTTTTTTTTCTTTACAAACCCTACACCAAATTGTGATGAAATACTGAAGCTGCTTTTGTTAATATTTTGTTCAGCAAAACTATTTGTAAAAAGACTTTGTTCTACTGAACTGTATTGTCAAGTAGCTGAGATTCTCTCTGCAATAAAAATGAATCCTAAATTCTTTCAGAGGGAAAAGGCCCACCTCATTATAAGACTAAGAAAGCCTAAGAAAAGGTATCAAGTGTGAAAGTTCAGTTTATTAGCCCAATTTTTGAGAAGAGCTAAATCAATTAGTATAAATCTATTCTAGTCTTTGAAAGATACGTGATAGTAGATGACAAGAGAAGACTGAAGAGCTGTACAATTTTGGCTTGGAAAAGCTGCTTTAAATGCTGAAACACTGAAGATGAAAATGTCATAGTACTTGATGATTTGAACTGTAAAGAATCACAAGAGATTCCTGTAGACCCTGAAAATGTTATGTATTGTATCTTTCACAAAACTGGCAAACACTCAGAAAAAACCACTGGAGGTTTTGCCAGTCAGCACTAAGAACTTTCATATGGCCTTCGTTCAGGTTTACTTGACTGGAGAGGCTTTCTCTCAATTTAAATTGTTGGCAGTCATAATTTCTGATTTTCATAACTGCAATTACCTTTAAATCAACTCTGGAAATCATCAAACTTACAGTCTTGGAGCAGAATCCCTATCCTTGTCAGCTGTGGCTACAACTCTACAGAAAATGAGGGGCAACAAAGGTTAGTTCAGCTCTGAAGGAGTAAAGGTACTACTTGGTTTTAGGTCAGAGATGGACATCAATGTGCTTTGAATAGGAACAGATGAGAAGCTTCTGTGCAGAGGTAGATCATTCCTTTTGTCCTCAGGTTACTTCTTTACAGTTCAAGATTGTATGTTCACTGATAGGTCAAAACTGTGGTCCTTGAAAATTCTACACTTGTTTTGGAAGAAAAGGACAGGAATCTGCTTCCTTTTCTTTTTTTCATGAAATTTTAAACTGTAATACGAACAAAACACTAGGACCCTGAATCTAGAGAATTTGAATTTTTTGTCTGCTGCTGGTTAAAAGTCAACCAAAATGAGAAAAAGAGGCTGCATGAGCTGAAGCTTCACACTACAAATGCCTGATTTCCTGGATGACCTTGTTCTGGACAGAGAATTGTTCTTCTCTTTACAGCCCACCTACATGTGACTCAGACTTAAGAATCTCACTCCCAGACATGCTCTTTAGCACTGAGGCACATCCCTCAGACTTTTTTTTTTCCAGCCAGGAACGCTGATGTGCGGAGCCGAAAGCCTCTCTGTCGCTGCTCGTGTGATGCGCTGTTGCCCGCAGGCAGATGCACTCTGACAGAGCCGATGTGCAGCTGCGGGCCCGGTGCTTGTGTGCATCGCCGAGGGCTCTGCCGGGACACCGAGCCCCGGAGCGGGGAGGGAGGCTCGGGCTGCCCCTCGGGAGGCGCCGGTGCCCGCAGAGGAGCTGCGGTTCGTGACTCACGGACACGGCGGTGTCTGTCTGTCTGTCTGCCAGCGGCGCGGCGGCGTGGCCGTGCTGGGCACGGAGCACAAGCCCTCTGCTGTTTGGATGCATCTGCTGCTGCTGCTGCTTTAGGTGAATTACAATGGCAGGTCTGAAACAATCTGACGATCACAGAGATTTGTTTTAAATACAGCTGTTAAAGGAGGATAAAAAATTATTATTTTCATAATCGTGTCTTTTCTTTTTTTCTTGGGCTCAGGTGAATACTGCAAAACTGACTATAACCTGAGAAGGATTCTAATCGAGTAGTCACTCACGTCACTTTGATCTGGCTAATCAGAGACCGTGGCTGGGTTATCTGGTGCACTCAGCCCCTACCTCCTCGGCTAAGCCTCTTTGCTATAAGGCCAGGCTGGATCTGTATTTTCTCAATGCAGGTGCTGGGCTGATGTGTCTCTCTACTGTTAAGTTACAACCTGCACACTCAGAAGATCAGTTCAGACCAGTGATCAGATCAGTGCCTGGCATCATCTGTAAGCCCAGGTGTTGAGCCTTTTCCTGAGGTCTGCTCATCCCATCCTAGCTCTTCCAGTCCTCAATCTCCTTCTCACCTGTAGCCGACACCAGGAAGTTTCTACATTATTACCCTGCAGGCTTGCTTCTTGAAACTAGTTTCTGACCAAAATGGGCGGCAGCTGTGCCTGTTTCCACCTGAGGCTGCTTGTTAGGCATGGTGCCACACCTCATCACAGATGCTAATGGTAATTAAGGGTGGAGGGGACCCTCAAAGGTGCTCCTGCTCAGACCAGGGTCAGTGTTCAAGCATGCTGATGCAAAACACAGACATGCTACAGTCTGACATTAAACATCTCTGCAGACACGTTTTGCTATTGGAGGAAAAGTGATGGAAATGAAAGCATTTATTTTACATTTAAAGCAGCATTTTATTGCCTACCTGCTTTAAAAAGTCGGGGGGAAAAAAAAAAAGAAGCTTGTAATTTTCGTTTCGTCATCTTCCATCACAGACCTCGAAGGAGCAGCAGACAGAGAACCTATACACAGTCTCCCAACCTCTAACACTGGTGTTCTGGGAGCTGCTCCAAGTGCATCATGAGAAGAAGTATTCTGCCCTTTTTTTAATTCAGAGAGCCAGGATCTGCTGCTCTCTGTGCCCAGCTGGTTTTTAAACAATTTTTTACCCTGACAGTCAAGCTCAGGTACTAAACAGGGCTGGGTTCCTGTTTCTGTGACATGCAAAGCAAGGTTAAACTGGACAGTAGACACCCAAGCTGTCCACCCAACTTCATCCCAGGCTGTCAGAGGGAGAGACCAACCAGACAAGGCTGTGCAAACATCACCTTTCAGGTTATTCAGCAGCTGCTGCAGGGGTAATCATGGCTGGTGTTCCCAGCCTCTTTCCATAGTTTCATACTGCTTCTGTCAGCTTCACTTCCACTGACACTGATTTGCCGGTCTGCTTAGATTATGTACAATTATGAAAACTTTAAGACATTCTTCAATGCTAATTGCAGTCAGAAGCAGCTTTATTTTATACAGACTCTTTTTCCTTCAGCTTTCAAAAGTCTGAGCAGCACACGGTGCAACACTGAAAAATCAGGGTCCATTGCTGAAGTTCATTTTTGTAGAGATTAGTATTCTTGGCATACGACATAGTCATGCTGTGAGAGTTCTCAAATATTAGTTATAATATTTACCTTGCTTTTGTGAATAATATGTTAATTTAAACATGTCTTCTCCTAAGGTAAAGTGAAATAATTGTATGTATTTTGTTATTTTTGTGGTCCTTTCCACCTAATTTCCTCTGCAGTTTATTTATTTACAACGTACATGGGATTGTACAAAAAACCAAACAATTAATCGTAAGGAATAGTGTAATAAAAAAGTTCTATAGATATTTTAATTTTTTTGTAGACAAGATGTATTTATCTCCTTGAGGGGAAGAATAATTGCAGCCGCACAGTGTGGATATTTTCATATCTTGAAAAAAATCTTGTATTTCTGAATCAGTTATTTTCCATATGTGAGAATGACTATGAAACTGCCAAATATTCTAGAATGGATTTCTGCTAGTTTGGTAAAATGGAATTTAAGGCTAAACAAATCCACACAACTTCTTTCACTACAGCTATTGTCAGTAACTTACAGAGAAGCCTACTCCTACTTGCCTCAAGTGTGTGTTTTCTTGGATATCGTGGTGGTCAGTGGTGACAGACCGGCATCAGACTTTTGCAAAAAAGATCCAACTTTCAGTGTGACTTAATGCAAGGGAAAAAAAAAAGTCCCTCTTGCAATCTCTTTTGGTAGTAGTCAGAGTGGGAATGATGACCCCAGCCCCACTATCATGACTTTGTTTTCTTTTCCCATCCAGACTTGTGGTTCTGGAATATGTGCACGCTAATCTGTCTGCTTCAGAAACTGAGCGCCACACAGAATCTGTACTGCTCCAAGGTGTGAATTCATATCATGGGCCAAGCTCATCATAAAAGTTCCTTGGCCCCTGAAGAGCTCGTCTGCTTCAGGACCCTGGGGCTGCAGTCAGAAGAGCCAGCAGGATTTGTCACCTGGGCTGTGTGTACAGTGCCTATTGCAGCAATCCCTGATTGCAGTGCCAGGGGGAGTGTGGCCTTGGGACATGATGAGTTCTTTCAGAGGAGGTGTTTGGGAAGGCACATTCATGCATCTTGGATCCAGCAAATCCAGCAAGGGGGAGGCAGAAGGTCAGTAACCCAAGGTAATGTACAGTGAGCCTGGAATTACTGGGATGTGCCAGGTATGGTCATTAGAGACCTCCAAATCACAAGGAAGGTCACCAGTGGTGAATGGGTACAGCAAAGCTCAGCTGCTTCCTTCCAAAGCCTCACACATCCATCCAAGCCTGCTCTGACTGTCTGAGTTCCTTGGAAGTGAGTGTAAGTGTCTACATGAATAGAGTGAGCAGGACTTGTCCTTTTCTGAAACATTATTAATGATATTTATACTGTGGTAACACTCAGGAACAGTTGAGGCCTCAGGATATTAGTACAAACTGTAGAGTAATTGCAGTTTCTGCCTGAAGGAACAAACAACAAACAGGGTTGGAAGGTACAGTTGTGTTTGAAAAATAGCATGCAGAAATGATACTTATATCTACATGGTCTCACTCTGCAAATCACATATGCATTCAGAGTCACATGTGACTTACTTTAGTGACATAATAAACACCAATTACTTCTTTTTCCTGCTCTGATGACAGTTAGACTGAGCTGTTTTCTTTTGTTCAAAAGAAGTAGAGTCATGTTACCTGTACAGAGCTATGGCTAAAGTGTAATTTAGACTGCAAAATACAGGACTTTTTCTCAGATAATTGTATAGTACAGAAAAGGAAAAGAGCAAATACAGGTCTCCAGCTGATTCTCAGCTTACAATAAATTATAAACTGCTTCTCCTCCTTTAGCTCAAAAGAAGTTTGAAGTAATATTGCTGAAGCTAATGGAGCTACAGTACTGTAAAAGTTTTATTAAATAGCCAAAATTGAAGCTAAATACAGCATTTAGCCTTGTCAAACTCTAATGTTAAATGTGAGCTTCCAACCCAGCTCTGCTTACAAGCCAAGACTTGCTGCCTGGTGGATCTATGAGATCACCAGGGCCGTTTACTGACCCCCTAGCTGGACACATCAGGCATTGCTGATCATTCAGCTTAGAGCCTGGCTAACGTGGACATGGAGTCACAGGGAGCTGTGGTGGCACTGTGGTGCTTATTGCTGGCTCAGCGATCACCTGTGCTCAGATGGCTTCACCCCCAGCAGAACACAGAGCACATCCTCACTGAAGCATCCTGCAAGGTCCCTGCACTGCCCTGCAGCCAATGCACCAAACACATCCTCCATGAGACAGGGCAACAGCTGTTTGATGAAAAGAACAGTAGAGGTGAGTGCTGCCAGCTTTGACAGCTCAAAACTATTGTCCCTTCTCATTCAACTCATGGGACTGACCCCAAAGTCATGAGACTTGAGCAAAAACATGTATTGCAGTTTAATTCTTTTATTTTGGTTTGAACAATGCTATTTTGGTCCTTCTTATAGATACTCACACTCTCAAACTGGCTTCTCCCCTGTCCATTAAGCCTTTAAACTTTGAGGCAGTTGTGCCATCTCATCAGGGCAGCAGTTCTGCTGCCTGCATCTGTCCTGCTCCCAGCCTTCCAGCCAGCTCTGCCCTTCTCAGCCTCACCCTTTCAGCAGAGCATCCAGAGGTCTGCCTCTCTGGAGGGTGGTGTACAGACTAAGGAACTTTATGTTCCTTATGTCCACCCTTTAGTCACAAACCACAGGGGACAAGAACAGAAACAGTGCAAACTGCTTTCCCAACTCTTCTTCAAATAGAGGGCTGTTCCTGAAAGGTGGCTAATTCCTGTTTGTCACTGTTTACTCAAGTCAGTGGCTTTTCCACAGGAGCTGGGGAGGCAGCCAGGGCAGGTTTCCCACAAGCAGTGACACCATTTACTGAAGAATCCTCAGAATTTTAGTAGTCACCTGGCTTGATTTTAAAAGGCCAGCATCTGGGTGATGCTGCTCTGTGCTGGATGAACTTCTTGTCCTTCGGAAGCAGAAACTTCTACATGTGAAAAAATTTTGAGCTGAGATTTAGTCTGCAGTGGTGGTTCACTGAAGTCCTCTTTTAGCTGTTAAAACTTATGCAGCCAACCTGATGTGTTACTGCAGCCAAACCTGACATCCAAGACCTTGTGGAGAAGAAGGAGGGGGAAGGAGGGAGGAAGCAAAACCAGATAGCAGACAAATGGAAAAGTGTGGATTTCCTTGCTAGAGGAAAAAAAAAAAAGAGAACACTGAAAATCAGATCTGCCATGTAAATTTGTGAGGAGTGCTTGACCTGTAGCAATTAATTTCAGATAATACAAAATGCTTTTTCAAGAATGGTTTTATACCTCAGTGATTCTATGCAAGGCATCCACCTTTGTGGCTGTATTTCCCTTGAGGTTCCTTACCATTTGCTGTACAGTAGCCAGTAATACACCACATTTGCCCCCTGCTTGACATGACTTAAACCTCACATTTCTTAAAAGCAACTGGCTGCTGCTGTGGAATGATGCAGTTTTTGCCCTCTGTTCAACAAACCCAGCCACACACAGAGTTGTGATCTCATTCTGGAAAACTTCTGAAGGACAGTGGCCTTGTGCAGAGCAACAATCCTGAGTACCACGTCAGTTTCTCATCACTTACTCAGTCCTCACCTCCCCACACTGGTTTCAAGGTGTTTTTCTGTTCCCTAAATAGTGCAAAACCGGTTAGCATAGTTGGGATTTACAGTAATTAGCTTTTGGAAGGCTGAACAGTTCACTTGCTGGGAATGTCTTCCAAGTTAAAAAGACAATAGATGTATATGTTTGCTATGAGAAGAGGCAGTGGTGTTAAAGTTATCTTCCATGCTAACTTCAGCCTGGGGCTTGGAAACTTTTAGGCTTTATCTCAGTTTTTCTCTGAAGCACCACAGAGTTTCATTCTCATTTAATCCACTGTGGATTTAGAATACCCAAGTACTTGTGGCATTTTCTTTTCAAAAACTGGGTTTCAATTCAGACCACTGGAGGCACAGGACCAGAAGCCTTTAACATTGATGTGGATCCCTTACACTGTGACTATAGCAAGCTCCAAACTCCCATCTATTTAAAACATCTATTTATTTTTGAGCAGTTTTAAATAGATGAGAACCAAAGAGGAAGGGACTGTTGTGCTCTCAACACTGGCTTTTGCCTAGAACTGAGTACATGTAAAACCCTCCTGCTCCCCTCTGTCTGTGTAGCTGTGCCAAGAGCATTTAAGAGCAAAATCTCGTCAGTTTGGAGCCGGAGTCAGTGTCCTTAATGCTTTAGAAAAGAGCAGAGGAGAGCCCTGGGAGGAGGACCTGAATTCCAAGCTATTGGATTTACAAACTGATTCTCCACAAAGTTTCTTGGAAAGAGCTCGGACACATCAGCTTCTGAGTATTTTAAAAAATGTACCTTCGGGTTATATTGTGAACTTTTGTTTTTTTGTTTACAGTGCTGAAGGGTGAGATTAGTGAAGACATACTGGAGAAAAACGTGGGCAGTTTTGCTTATACATTAATTACGAGTATACAATTGTGGTTTGTATTTCATTCTTTACTCATACATACTGCCTTCCGAACATAAAGAAAAACAAGGAACAATACAGTCCCTCCTAATCCTGCTAAGATTTCTGCTAAGAGCAGCCTCTGACTCTCACCAGGCTGAGACGGAGGGATGTGCTTACCTTAAACGTGTGTAAGCGCTTTCATCGAGTCCCCACCTACCGAGTGAAGCACGTGTATTACGCTTTGGGGGGCTTTAAAGCCTCACCTCCATTGAAATACAGCAGAAAGGTTCAGCTGTTGCCGAAGCACAGGTACGGGCGGCTGTGCGGGCCGGTCCCGGGCAGACGGCAGCTCGGTTCCAGCGGGTATTTCCGAGGCTGGCTTAGCGGCGCATACCGCGGAGCTCCGGACCCCGGGCCGCCCCTGCGCTGCCCTGCGCTGCCCTGCCCGCGGTCACCTGGCCCGGCCGGGCCCCTCCGGCCCGGAGCGCCCCTGACGTGAGGGCGGGCCCAGACTGGCTGCGCGGGGCCGGCACGGGGCAGGGGCTCTCTCTGCCCGCCCCCTCCCCTCCGCACACGCTCACTCGCCGAGAAACTCTTAAAGAGGGGCTTGGGAACAGCCTGCACCGGCTCCGGGGCTGTTCCTTACACACGCAGGCAGACCCCTGGCAGCTCCGGCACCGAGACATCTGCTCTCCATTGCGACCACCCCCCTCTAGCAAACACCCTTCCCCTGCTGCTCCTCCTCCATTCCCGCTCCGGCTCGCAGCTCGGCTCGCACCCGCCGCTTCCTTTCTTCCAACGATGTTTTCCTGCTCTACGGGGCGAAGTGTTTGCTGAACTTTCCCAACAGTTTGGGGGGCGGGCGGGAGGATCCTGAGGCTTTTTTCCTCCTCCGCCCCGCCCGGAGCAGGTTGGGGGGCAGCGAGCGGAGGAGGGATCCGCGCCGCGGGCGCAGGTCGCACGCACCCCCGCGTCCTTTGGAGGAGAGGAAACCCTTGCGCCAGGGCTCCGCGAAGTTCGCCGGCTGTAGGGATTCCCGCTGTGGAAATGGGTCGGATCAGATGGGGCTTCCTCCTCCTCGCTGCCTGGGCGCTTTTGTCACCAGGACTCGCAGCTTCCGAAAAGGGCAGGCTAAGGAGAATCACGTACGTCCTGCAGCCCGGCCGGGGCAGCTCCTCTGCCAGCCGGCAGCAGCGCCCGACCCTCCTCGGGGGGGAGCAGCAGCAGCAGCAGCAGCAGCGCACGTTCAATGTGCAGCTGAACACGCGCTACGGCGGCGGCCCCCCGGAGCGGACCCGGCGGATGAGCAAGCCGGGCAGCGCCGCCGTCCAGCTCCGCTTGGGCCCCGCCGGCCAGGTCCACCCCAACTCCGCCGCTCACGCCTCCTCCATCGCCAAGCCGGCCCGCTTCAGCCCGCGGCTCAAGGCGCCGCCGGGCCCCCACGGCAACAGCAGCGCCGCCCTGCCCCTCCGCCAGAAGCACCAGCTGCCGCCGCTGCCGGGGTAAGGCGCCCTCCCGTCCCGCACGTCCCCCGCTCCACACCGCAGCTCCCGATCACCGCCAGCATCCCGGCCGCTGTCGCCCCTCTGGGAGGGGGGAGAGGGCGGGGGGCTGTCCCGGGCTCCGGGGGCACCGCGGCGTTACCTGCCGGGCCCGGCGTTACCTGCCCTGCCCGGCCCCGGGCCCGGCGCGCCCGGAGCACCCGCGGCACGTGGGGCCGGGCGCGGGGCCAGCTCCCTTGTCCCGGGAATCCGCGGCCGGCCCGGCCCGGCGTGAGGCGTCGAGTTCAGTCGGGAGGGTTCGTTCTTCCCGCCTTTTGTCTCCCCGGCCCAGCGCCCGCCCCGCGGCCCGGCTCGGCATGGGGAGCGGGGCTGCCCCGCCGGACACTGGTCCTTGTTTGCTGTTCCCGCAGGGTCAATGTGTGCGGGGGACAGTGCTGCCACGGCTGGAGCAAGGCCACGGGCTCCCAGCGCTGCATCAAACGTGAGTAGAGTACGGTCGGGCAGGGGCGTGGGGCAGGAGATGTGGTGGGACTCCGAGATCAGGCTGGCACCTGGCGAGGTGGTGGGGGCTGGGATCGTCTGTGGGCAAAGAGGTGCTGGCTGAGCTACAGAACCCACGGGACAGATCTAACACTCTTTCCATCCTTAAATCCCTCCTTCCGAACATTCACCTTTGCTGAAGGGTGAATAGTAGGTGGCTCTTGCGTTTATTCGTAGCACAGTGACATTTTTGAAGAGAGCTTTGTGGAGGCTTTGTATATGTGAGCATCCCCTCCCCATCAGTTCTTGGTTTTTAGGAGTCTTTAGAATGGGGGGGTAAAGAATATACCAGAGGAGCACAGGTGGGGAGCAGGGAATTGCCATCTACCCACCCTGTCCCTTCACCAGTATGACACGTGAATGATCCTGTGCTTACCACGTAGAATTTTTGAAGGGCTGAACAACATGAAACAAGTGGGTTTGGTGACGGTAGAGTGATGTACCTTTACTGAGATAACTAGAAACACAAAATAGGTGCAGAAACTAGCACTGATTGAGCCAGTCCTGCTATGCTCCTGTTGTTCTTTCTAATGGGAGAGTGGAAGAATTTCTGCTACTTTAGGCAAGACTCAGAGTGGTTGCTAATGGCTAAGTTGGAGTGATGTCATGAGGTCAGGAAAGACTGTAAGGGTATATGTCTTCAGGAAACGCCTGTGAGTATTAGTGAGATTGGGCAGATCTGGGAGTATTGCTGTAGTTCAGCAGGACAGATTGCTGTCCCTGAGAGGGCTGGAGTAAGCACTGCTTTCGAGATTTTTTTTTCCCAATGGCTTTTGTGCCTGTGTGGGATTTTTCACAATAGAGAGCAATCACTTTTGTAATCCTGACTAAGGTCAAGTACCTTTGACCTGCATGGACCTGTTGCTAAGAAGCAAAGACTTTATGACAGTAGTTAAAGACAAAACTTCACCATTTCCCTACTAATCTAGACATGTATTTAAGATATGCTTCTAAATTAACATTTTCAAGCACATGCTGCTCTGTTAGGTTAGTCACATTTGCTTAACACCTTACAAGTACTAGAATGTTTTCCTTCAGCTTACAGTGGTATTTTGAGGCTAACTGCAGAGCTTAATAAAAGCCTACCTTAGCTTAAAGACTAATAAAAAAAAACAAACCTCTTAGTAATTTCAGGACATTAAGTGAAACATGTATTTTAGCTGTGCTATTGTCAAACAGTTTTATTTTCACTATTTTGAACAAAACTCAAACAATGTTTTGGTTTTTTTCTTAATGTCTTTTTCTCTGTCTTCTAGTAACTTTCATTTCCAGGCAACTTTTTTGTTTGTAAATTAGGTCATTTTCCTTGCTTTTTGTCTTTTTCATTTCTCTGTTTATCACTTTCCTTTTTTATTGCCTTTTCTTTATAGAGTCTTCAGTAAGGACCAAGACAGACAATTGGATTTTTATGTGATAGCTTTGTAGAATTTAATTTAAATCCCTTAATTACTTGGCTAGTTTTTACAGTTACTGGAGGAATGGAGTAACAAAGTTAAAAGAAAGAAAGGTGGGGGGATTTTCTCATTTTGTGCCTCTGATGTTAGGTTCTCCTTAGCATTAAATATTTTTATTCCCTGCTCTGATGCTTCTCTAATTTCTCCTAGCAGTGGTATAATACACTTGGCTTGGATTTGCTCAGTTTCACCCCTCTCTTGGCAGGCCAAGGGAAGCACTGAATGTACTGAAGTTGTCTGTTTTGTAACTTAGGCAAACCATGAGATAGCATTGACTTGATTCAGCTCACAGTCATAAAAGCCAGATATCACCTTTTCTGGAAGCTCCTGATGTTCCTTTCAGAAGAAAAGAAAATTATAACTGAACAACAGTTAACCCTTTGTTTCCTGTAAAATTATACGTGAGTTTTTAAAATTCAGATGGCAGGCTCTGTTGGTTTTGAGTGCCTTATTGCAGCAGTGGATTAACTGTGCCACAGATGCTGGCACACCTGAGCTGACTTGATGCAAAGTTGGTTTGATTCTGTCAGGGTTTATTAGTTCAGGCTCAGTATCACTTTAATAAGCTATTTGGTCTCTAGGGCCAGATTTTATTCTTTTGCATGGTGCAAAGCCTGAGTTAATAAACCCCAGACCCATACTGGCTCTTTCCAGAGCCAACTTCCATTTGTCTGCATCGTGCTTCCAGAACCAGAGTGCTGAGAGCCAGCTCTGATCAGCGAGGTTTATTAGCTCAGGTGTAATCCCAGGCAGGAACAAGCAGCATGTGTTTCTGCTCTGCTGCACCTGTGTGAATAAGCCTGCCTGGAGCCCTCAGAAAGAGGGGGTGAAGGGCAGAGGGCTGCTCTTGCAGCCAGGCTGCCTTCCCTTCCCTTCCCTTCCCTTTGCCTTGCTGTGTGGTGTTTGCCAGCCCTGCTTTCTCACACGGGAGGCTCTGGCTGCTGTTCCCTTGGGTGACTTCTGTCCCAGCAGTCTGGCTGGGAGCAGTGGCAGCCACGTCCCTTTTCCCTCAGTAGCAGCCACAGGAGGTGTTGGAGATGTCTCTGTGCAGGTCAGAGGGCAGCATCTGGATGGAGGAGGCAAGGGAACTTTGTAAGTACTTTTATTTAAACTTTAGTCTGGAGCTGAACTGCCTGTTGTGTTTACGTTTGTTCATGTTCTCTTGGAAGCCTGACAGTCCTCAGAAGGTGAACTTCTGTCTTTCTGTGAACTGTGTGAGAGTGCCTACCATATCCAATTTAGACATGTAGGGTTTTCTCCCCTCTGTCCCTAATATTTCAGTTTTACATTGTAAAGTTTTAAGAACTTTTTTCAAACTCAGAGTGACTTAAATTATAAAGAGCTGCATCATTCTAATTAAAAAGATGAGATGATAACACTCAGCATTGCAAGTATTCAGAATTGCTTTATGCTGGGCATATGATGCCTAACAATCAAAACCAACCTTTTTGAAGCTTTCAGAACATCCACCTTTGGGTAAAGACAAAGGTGGGAAAAATTGAACCACAACAGTAAACATCTTGGAAAGTCAGAGGCACGTGAAAATGTTTAGGACAAGGATTGTCTTCCAGTCATAGTTATCATAGGTTATAATCTGTGCAAGTGCAGTAATGAGATACCACTGAGGCTGGAGACACCATGTTTTGTTAGTACTTGTTGCATAACAGAGCTTTTTAGAAACATTAATTAGCTCTGTAACATGTCTCTAAGGCAAGTAAAGCTTAGAGAGTGGGGGTTTTATTATTTCATTTATGGAAATTAAGCCATAGGTTAGATGTGGTCTTAGACAAGTTACAACAACTATCAGGAAGGCCTGTGCTGGAAATCAGGAGTTCCCACCACCCAAATGTGTGTTTATCCTGTTGAAATCTGTTGTCTCCTACTTTGTTACTTACTACTAAATTTCTCTTAGTTACAACTACTTCTACAAAATTTTCTCTTCTGCTTGTTCTGGTTTTGTTTGCTTAATGGTACAAGGAAGTGTTTTTCATGTTGGGAATGTAAGAGAAAATTGCATATTGTATGGAGAATCTGATATCTTAAAAAGATAAATGAGAAGAACCACCTTGTAGTAGTAGTAGTAACCCCCTTGTAAAATGTATAATATGTTTTGTCTGGAGTATTAATAGCAATTGTTTGTGAGTGATCTCAGTGTAAACTGGATGGTTAAAAAAATGGAAGGCACCTGCAGTTTTTAATGGAATGAGTTCCTTACTGCAAAGGTGTAAGAAAGGATTATAGGGCAAAGAGGTGAGGAAGTGGATTTTGGAGGAACACATTCAGAATAAATTTCCTATAGGGAGATAAATTGTTGTCTTTGTAGAACCCAGGTGTGCCATCATTGTCAATTAAGACTAAAAGGGTATTAAGTCTTTCTTAGCTGAAGGTGTTGTGTGTTTGCATGCATGTATTCCATGCATAGGGCTAGTACATGGTGTTGGAACTGGACTGAATTCTATGAGTTTGATCATGAGCTTCCTATGTGCTTGGGCACTCTGGGAATGTTACCAGAAAATAAGAAAGCAGTCTGTTGGCTTTTTCTTTGTATTAAAAGATTATCTTGAAAATTCTCTTTTAAGAAATACTGTCTGACTCAGTGTTAAATAAAGACTTACAGAGGTTTAATTTATTTTTCAGAGTAAGAAAATACACAACAGTAGATACTTGGTGCTGTAGAGGCAGGAGACTAGAAAGCTGTGTGAATACTTGCCCTTAGGAAACATCCCCTTTGTTCAGTTTCTGAATTTGCTTGGCCTCTGCCTGTGCCCTGCTGTACAGTTTGAGCCACCTTCTCCCTGAAGTTCCAGAGCTGCAGTTCTAGCTGTGGCTGGGTAAGCTTGCTCCAGCTTTGTATCTGCTTCAGGACCTGGGCACCTGACAGTGTGACCAGGGGCTCCAGACCACCTGGATGGAGCGTGCCCTAAGCTGCTTCCAACTCGTGCTTCTGAATTTCTTGGGGAAGGTGAGGGAAAGATTGCATGCTTAGGTCTTGTCCTGGAATAGGGTTAGGATCCAGGCCTGGAAACTTAGAAATATATGTGAGTCCTCCAGTTTAGATGTAAAACTCTGGATCACAAAACATTTTAGTATGAGTTGCTTGAAATCTCTTTTTCTGCCTTCAGTTCAGCTCCTAGAAAGGGATATTGAGGAGAGCTGTTCTTTTCATCATAGGAACTGAGTACTTCAAATGTTTGCAGCTGTGCTTCTTGGTGGTTTTCTGGTCACAACCAGTTCCTGAGGTTTGTGCTTAATCAGTTTTGTGGCTTTGAGTTTTACCAAGTTCTGTTTATTTACATTGTGTATACAAAGCCTAACTATAACATACTGTCCCCAAATGTTATTTCTTCTCATTCTAAGACCATCATCTCAGTAAAAGCAATACCAATCTTCTTCAAATTATGTCTAAATCAAAATTTAATATCTGAGTTTTAAAGGGACAAACTACTTTGACCCATGTGACTGACCTATATATTAGTCCTTTTTGATCTATCTATCCTTTGATGTGGTTTTTAAACAATTCAGAGTTGAAAAACTGAAAGTTTGAGAAGCTTGGTTTTGCCTTTGCTGTGCTTGCTACTGTGATATGTAAATAAAACTTTTGAATTTCATGTACAGGAAATGGGCTTTCATAGTGGGAAAGCGCTTGTTAGGCCTTGGTAGTAATTCTTCTCTGCTTTATTTTTCACTTACTGCCCTTGGGAAGGGGATAGAATGATAGGGTCCAAATTCCTGTAGTCTTTGTACATTAGCATTAGCAAGCAGCATGGAGCTGATCTATAGACAAAACCATTTGGGTTTGATGACCCAAGGTGCAGGGCATGTGTGTTTCAGGACTTAGTGTTTTATTTTGGGCAAGGTGTAGTCCAGTTGTGGAATGTAGTCCAAGGTGTAGTTCATTGTGGAATGAACACCAATAAGAGGCTGAAATACATTAGGTGCATTCTTGGAGAGCTCATGTTTGAGTTTTGCTTTTTATTATTTAGACATATTTTTTTCTTTGCATCTTAAAAGAAATAGAGTACACACACCTGAAGATGTTCCCACAACACAAACCAAACCTCTGTAAGTGCAGTTGGTACGACAGCTTCAGGAGAGGCTGACCCGAACCAGCAGAAATGCAGACTTTGAGCACAGTGTCTGTCTCCTGGCCATGGTTGGCAGCCAGCCTCCCTCCTGTGAGACCCAGCTGTGAAAGAGCTGTGAGAAATGGGGGAGCTGTTAGCTGCTGCCTCCTCTACACATGACCATGCCATGTGCCATTCCCTCATTTTGGTGAGGAAACTTACGTCCACAATTAGTGTGAAGTGAAACCTACCCAGCCTTCTCTTTGTGAGACACTGGGGACTTTACTGGAAACAAGCTCATAATGGTACATGGTCTGTTTCATACAAATACTACAAGTGTGTGTAGAATTAAGACAGAAAAAAAAAAAAAAAAACAGAAAAAAGAGAACCTTAAAAGAAACTGGTCAAGATGTGCTCTCACGCTGGAGCAGATGGCAGATTGATAGTGAACTTGTTCTGCTCATTGCAGCAGTTAGTGTTAACAAAAGAAGCAGGACCTGCAGTAAAGTTGTGGTAAATCTACAGTGGATAAAAAGTCCTGAATGCTTCCTGTATTAATAGAGAATTCGAATGAACACAGAAAACTGAGGTGTTTTGGTTTTATTTTGTTTCCCTTCCTTTCAGTTTGTTGGCTGTTTGTTTTCAGTGTGTAACTTGGAAGTGGAGCAGAGAGCTGTGTATGTGCCAAGGAAAGCTGTGGTTCATCCCTCAGTTGTGCACTGCCTGGTTCTGCATGTGTGTAGGAACAAAATGATGTATTGACACACAAGTGATGCTTTGATACTCACAGGAGTAGTCTTACACCTCTCTCCTTACAGCCACTCTTCCTGAGCATGGAGAAGGGAAGAGCTGGAAGGGAGCATGCTCCCCTCTCTTGCTGTCCTGCAAAGTGGCTTTGTGTTTGGGATCAGTGAGCCTCCCAAGCTTGGGAACAGCAGGGCTGTAGCGAGGTGTGGGGTTCTGCTCTCTGTGAGGCCTGGAGAAAATGCAGCCTTCACCTCGAAGGGCTGCTTGTGCCAACTGATCCTGCCTTGAAGGAAGCTTGGCTTGCCTGGGAGCTCTAGGATTTGTGGAGGGTAGATGAAAAGGGGCACACACCTCCCTAAACTGTCTCCCTGTTCAAACTCTGGAGTACTGGGTGTGAACAGATTATTGATGGTTTGGGTGGCCAAATCAGTCCATGCTCTGTAACTGATACGTTAGTTGTCAGACTAATGTTGGGCTGAGTTTGAGGTTTCTTTCTTTAGTTGGCTTTTTGTTCTGCTTTAAAAACAGCAGCACTTGTGTAGCCTAATTTATTCTAAGAAAATAGACCCTGTGCATTGCCTAAAGAAAGCAAGCAAATCTTTAGCATTTCTCCACATCCATGACTGCACACAAAGGGGGAAGAAGCATTTTACATTTAGTAAGGGCAAGATGTTAATTTAAATACAGAGCTAAAAATAGGTCTGCTTGGGCATGTTCTTTTTTTTGTGCAGATAGTAATCCCTGCATGTGGGAAATTGTTTTGTGTCCTATGGCAAGATTTGGGTTTTTTTATAACTGAGGTCAGGTTTTTATTATCCCTAGATGGCAGTTTAGGCCTGGAATTTCAGAGAAGCTAAACTGAATTGTGCACTCTTATGGAGAATTGGTTGAATTCGGGGAAAACTTCATTGTACTTACTGAATTGCTACTGTACTGTAATTAATAGTTTTTTTTCTCTAGTCTTTATCTTTTTTGTAACACTTCAGTTGTCTGAATCCTGCATCCAGTTAAATATTTCCAGTTGCTTTTTTGCTGAGCTTGTCTTAGTTTGTTCAGTTTCCTGCAAATTTATGATGAAGGATTTTGTAACAAAATAAGTAAGCACTGTACTGAGAAATGTTTAGAGAATTAAAAAGGATTGCATACTGGAGTGTTAACCACTCAAGCAGCAAAAACAGTGTGTAACATGTGAATCTGCTGGTTTCCTTGGCTTAGTCCATTCTGTAATGAACAATTTTCATTTTTATTTGTGGGCACTGAAATGATAAAGGGATTTATAGCATGTGAAATGTTTGTCTTGTCAGAATATGCATAGTTATGATCTCCTATAATTAAATACTTTAAAATGCCTCTCAGATTGTACAGTTTATATAACATTTATATTATATCAACTCCAGTAAACACAACATGAATGAAAATGCCAAGTATGAAACAGTGTTTTATATTCTCGCTGCTGATAGAATAATGCATCCTTTTGCTGAAGTTAAGCTTTTGAAGTATTTGAGTAGAGTTGCTATTCAATTCTGCTGAGTCTTGGCATTCAGAGATTATACAATGGAGATACATAGAATATAATATTAGTAAAGTACATTATGTTGCCATTAGGTTAAGAGAGAAACTGATTTTTTATGTGTTTATTTTAAAAGAAATATGTATGCTAAAAGCATTGTTTTTTGTTTCCCTCCCTTCCTGGAGGTCATGTTTACATGCCATTGTGGGAATGAATCTGATGGTTTGAAGTGGACAGCAAAGAATTCCAACACGTGCTTTCATTTGAAATATATTTAGGGAAAGAATTCCTTAAGACCATATAGTTATGATAAAAACAAGTTCCTGCCTAGAAAGACACAGATGGTTGCAATACTACCTCCGTTAGTAGTGTAGAGGTCATACAGGTTTTCTGCAGTTAATGTAATTTCTTAGGATTGTATAAAAGTAATTTCAGCTTTTTTTTTTTTTAATAAAATGGTTTTACAACAAGGTTGTATGATCCTTGGTTGCTAATTCCTCTCTCCTTCATTCTCAATGAATGTTTAGAATTTTTGGATATATTTCTGGTAAACTTTTCAATTTTTGAAACCTCTTTGGTGTGAGATACCCAGATAGAGAACTAGATCCCCAGAAAAGCATTAGCTTCAGTGAACTTTTGGGTTTCTAGACTCCAGTTGCATCCTCAGTCCTGACAATGACTTGATACTTAAAAGGGTATTCAGAGTAAAAGCAAATAATTAAGTGGTGAGCTAAGCAGTAGGGTGGTTCAGAGAACAGGAAATGCTATAAAAACATTGCTCTTCTTCAGGATGTCAGCACCACATTCAGATTTTTCTGAGGCACACTGAAATATGCCTCTTTGCTTTCAGAACCCACAACTTTTTGCCTTCCAAGGAGAGCATTTCACTGCTTTTCTTCTGGAATCAGTGGGGGATCATCACTCTGTCTTTCAACCCAGCAGGAGTTAAAGGTGCCTTTGTATCACAGCTTTTTGTTTAGGATGTGCACTCAACCAAGATGAGCTTTGGTTTGGTTTCCTTGTGTGTTTGAGGAATAAAAATCTTGCATTCATGCAAGAAGGCAATATTTGTTATGCCTTTAACAGTGTTCCTATGTTGCGTGTAAGGAAACTTGAAAACTCTGCCCTCAGCACAGTTGTATCCATGTCATAGTGTTGGTTTTTCCCCTTTCTGTAAACTTCACGCATGCATCATTTTTCAACCATTTTGTGCTGGAATCTGAAACAGCTCTATGCTTAAAATCCTTTTTCCAATTGCTGTATTTTCTATTATTTGCTCTCTGGCATGTATTGTGCCTGACAGGATTTACACACTCCTGTGGCAGAAGTTGATACATACTGTGCCAATGTGCATGGTGATGATACTCACAGGAGTAGTTTAAACTGCTGCTGAACTATTATGTGTGCTCGAGAGGAGGAAAAAAAAGGTAAATTTCACGTGAAAAAAGAAAGAAACATGGTTGATGGGTGCATTAGAAATAGCATAAGACTCACAACACTGTTATAGCCAATTGTGTTGAAGTATTAGAAGTTCAAGAGTGACATTGAAAAATGTTTGTGGACATTGAAGTACAAACCAACAGCAGTTGCTTGTTAAAGGAAGGAAGCTTGTTAAAGGAAGGTGGAGCTGAAGCTAAAAGGCCAGAAACTTGTGTGCAGAAAACTTTTGGCATATTTAAATTTGTTTATTGTGAGTTTTTCACCGAAAAATACATTTTTGTGGATTTCTGTTCTCCACAGGGAAATAAACTTGTAAATGTGTTGTTACTTTTGAGAGGGTTAAAAGAAGTGATTAGCATGGGAATGAGATTGTAATGATCTTAATGTAAGAATTAGCGTTCATTTAATATTACTTTAATAGAAACATTTTTAGGACAAGTGGAGTCAGTTATACTTGTATTTTGATTCATTTGAAGGGAAAAATAAAAATTTTTATCTAAACTGCTTCCTTAAATGACAGCGTTTTATGCTTACTGATTCCAAATAATAAATTATACTTGATTTGGAATGTATTGAAACAAATTACATTCTGTATATGTAGACGTTTTAAAATATTTATGTGGTTTGAAACGATTATAAATCTTTTATTTTAGGTCTTACTTCTGCAAATATTTATATACACTTTAACTGTAATGACATGAGCACATGGACTGAAAAGTGTGTATGTATAGATCAGTCCCAAACCAACATAAGATGTTTTGGAAGGGGTATGTATAAACCTAATGTTAATGTTATTTTACCTTTGCTTTTCTGAAAGGATATCACAAATACAACCATGCTGGGCCTGATATGCATTTGTCAAACCCAGTAGTAGTCTGTCTGAGAGAGTGGTGAGCAGTAGTTGATTAGGGAAAGATGTATTACAAGGATGAGCATTTTGGGATACAGTTTTGGGCTTTCTGTGACTTAGGTACTTCTGAAGCAAATGTGTCACTTGACTTTATTTTTAGTAGATACAGATTACGTGGTCTTAAAACATTAACCAACCCAAGACAATCCTGGTTCCTTCCCCCCTGTATTGGGTCTGGCTGAGCTGGGGCTGTGCTTTGCATTGGTACCTGGAAAGATGTTGGTAACACTCCAGGGTTTTGGCTGCTGCTGAGCAGCGCTGGCACAGCACCAGCAATGATTCCCAACATTCCCTTCCCCCCATCAATAGGCTGGAGGTGGGCAGGATCCTGGGAGGGGACAGCTGACCTAAACTGACCAAAGGGATATTGCTTACCATATGACATCAGCTCAGATAGAAAAGCTAAGGAAAGGTGAAGACAGAGGGCATTTGTTATTTACAAAGCTTGCCTTCTGATGCAGCCCCTATGCATGCTGAAGCCCTGCTTCCTAGGAAGTGGCTGAACATCACTTGCTGATGGGAAGTAAAGAATAAGCCTGTTTTTTTTCTCTTTACTTGTGTGCACACAAACCTTTTCTTTAGTAAACTGCCTTATCTCAACCTATGAGTTGCTTTTGATCTTATTTTCTTTCCCCTGTCTAGCTGGGGACTGATAGAGCAGCTTAGTGGACACCTGGCATCCAGCCCAGGTCAGCCTCACCACAAAGCATACTTCTGGAAAGTGAGGGAAGGTTGGCTATATTGTCTATGCCTGGCCTTTCAATGTGGCCAACTTCCATGGCACAGCAAGTTTTGGATGTTGCAGTAAAGTAGCTCAAAGAGCAGATCTGTCAACCTCAGACAGAAAAATCTATGGAGACTTATTAAACAAAAAACCAGCACTCTTGCTCAGGAAGTTGCTGAGCCTCTAATTCATAAAAGCTGTAGTGGTATAAATTTTTATTGTGTCTCACCCTGTCCTTAAGCATCCACCTTAGGCATTGAGGGAGAACACTCCACTTAAATGGATCTTTAATCTGACCCACTAAGCTTAGTCTCATTATTTGCATCTTTGCCAAGCTCCATTTTGGATTTCCAGTCATGACCTCCTTGAATTGAATAGGATGAAGCCAATTGCCTGTAACAGCAGTATATTGGCCTGCTTTTCAGTTTTGAACTTAATACTTCCACGCTGCAGGTTTTGGAACCTTAACTTTGTGGAAAATTCTGGTGTTTTCAGTTTTATGGGCCATTATTGTTGTCTTCAAACAAAATAATTAGGTCATTCATTTGGCACACTACAGCTCTCTTGAACGTTTTAGAAACTAAACTGCTGTATTATGTCAATTAAAGTGTTCATGTTAATTCTTTCCTAAAACGTGATCTTTTGTCCAGTTTTGTGATCTTCTATTATGCAACATTAATGAAGGACCTCAGTCAAAATGTTCATTGTTGTGGAGATTTAATGGGTGGGGTTTTCAACCTGTTGTCACTGGTCTTACAGCATAGTTACTGGATCTCCTGATGGTTCTTTTGTTAAAGGCCAGTTACAGTAATGCAGTTTGTCCTGCAGAGCATTTGCTTCGTGTTCATGCAATGTGTTTCAGGGTTTACTTTACTGTCAGTGAAGTAACAATGTTCAAGTCTGTGTGGGCAAAAAAGATGAGGTAATTTCAAAACAGGTTCTGTTTTTAGTTTTATAGTTTTAAATTCACTGCAGCCTTCACTTAAATCAGTAGAAATTTAAGGTTTTGTAGGCTTCTGAAGCACAACTTTGGTTCTTAACTACAGGAAAAAGAGCTGCAGTCTTTCCAGGGTTGTCTTTTGTGTATGTATGCAGTGTTACTTCACTTTTGGGAGGAGATATGCCATAATCAGTGTCCTAGCAGAGTGAGTATTTTTTCATACTGACTTTTGGTGTGGTCTTCTTAGCTTACTTCAGTGTTGAATCATTGGTTTTTAAATAATTTCTTGAGAAACTTAGAGGTTAATATAGGCACGTGTCCTTAAATCTCCACAAATATATGAATGCTTTCTTAATGTAAAAATGGGACTTTTGAAAGTCTTGCTTTTTTAAAAGAATTTTTTCTGAAGCACACTCAACTGGGCCCAAATTCTTTACTGTGATTTTTGCACATTTCACACTGATGACTCAGATGATGGGGTCACTCTTCTGGACTTCAGAGTCTCTCCAAAGCCAGTGACATTTAATTAGAATTTCAGGCTCCCGAATTTATTTTCCACTATATGATTTATTTCAGTCATGTGCATATAATTGAATTTTCACTGTTTCTAGCAAAATCTAAGTTTTAAAATAAGGCACAGGGAAGACTTGGCTTATCTATTACAGCATATGCTTATTGCAAATCCCTTCGCAAGTTTTCAGTGAAAATGGTCTTCAGTCTTCCAGTATAGACAAGACAGAGTCTCAAAAATAAACTAGTAGAAGTGAGCAAATGATACTTTTGTGTTGCCAGGGAGGTGTGTAATATACATTTAAGGTAAATATATGAGAAAAAAGAGAACTTTCACATGGAGGGGAAAGTGTATGTGAGAAAACCCCATGCAGAACTCAGGTTTAAGTTGCAGGGCAATTCTGGTGCTGTGTGCAGTTGGTATATATGATACATTTGCCTGTGGATAAAATAGGCCTCCAAACTAACACAATCCCATTCTAATGAGTTAATTCATATATATTCTTGTGCATTTAATTTATTTTTACATATAGAAGAGTGTATTAGAACATTAGAACTTGATTGAAGTGTCAAGTACTCTACTTGGGCCAGGGTTGTGGACTGATTTTTGTTCAGTTGGATGTATCTGAAGATGGTGCAGAATCCCATGTTATAGTTCAAGATATTATCTTAGCTATTCTAGTAAAAAAATTATCACCTGGCATATACTTTTGTTGATGTTAAAAGATCATTAAAAATATTAAAAATTTGCTTAGTTTGTAGGAACAAAGTAGCTCAGCCATGTTTTTTTCTTATACATGCTTCATTGTTTGCCATCTTTAATGTGAATAATGAAACTTTTTTTTGCTTTAATATTAAGTTGTGTCCTTTTAGATAAGATAATTAATTTGTTTTGCCATCTTTATGTGATACAAATTTCAGCATCCAAAATAAATCCTCAAGGTAGACATGCCTTTGCAGTATTATGTATATTTATAGTCAGCAGTTGCTTTTGCTTTTCTTCCTCCCTCCCTCCATTTTTTGGATGGGATTTGCTTCTCCTCCAAGTTTCTTGTTCGTTCAGAGTGGAGTTGGTACAAGCTGGGTGTTGAGTCTAGGCTGGTTATTCAGACTCCCTCTGTAGTCACTAGACAGAGCAAGGCAAAGCAGTGTAATCAATCCTCTCTGAGGGCCAAGTGTGTTTTAAAGAATCGAATCCCTTTTCACTGATGGCACAAAGAACCTATAGAAGCTGATTTGGGATAATCACAAGCACCTGTCTGTTTCTTCCTAGGTGTAGCAATGTCATTGTAGCAGCAACTTCCATCTCCTGTGTTGTTACAGTGGGGGGACTGCAGGGAATGTCATTTGGGTCTTAGAGGAGGAAGGGGTGAATTGCTTCACACCTCTCTGCAAAGTTTTGATGATCTTAAAATGTGGCTGTAGGGATTGTAGGTACCTATGCAGCATCTGATTTTAAAATAGTGGTAAAATGAATCCCAGCCTGGATCAGTAGTAGAATTGTGTACCTGTGTAGTATTGTTTCATCAGATGCAGTTCAGGCTTTTAAAGTATGAGGAGAAGGGATGCTGAGCAGAAAGGAGGAAGATTTGAAATAGTGCTGTATTTCACAATTTAACTAGTGCATTTCCTATTTTTTAGATCCAGCATTTTACTTTTTTGAAGTTGTTAAAATTTTGTGCATGTCTGCTGTGCTAGAAATCAGTAAAAGCTGTACCAACTTGTATATTATCTTTAGCTTAGCAATGTTGCTCTCTCCTACTCCAGTTAACATTAACAATTAATGCCTTTTTTTATTGTGGGGAGGGTTTGCATTTTCCTTCCTGCTTTGTTTCACAGGTACTTTTTAAAATGTCTTTCCTTAGCGAACTGTGCACCGCCATGCCAAAATGGAGGGATGTGCCTGCGACCTCAGCTTTGTGTGTGCAAACCAGGAACGAAAGGGAACTCCTGTGAGGATACAGGCGTGCAAGACACGTCTTCCCCTGGAGGCCGGAGCCCCGTGGTTCCCCCGTGGCCCATACCCCAGCAGGCTGCCCAGCAGACATTCTCCCAGAAGGTGCAGGTCCCACCCAAGGCTGGCCCCATGGCTCAGATGGCATTCACAATCAAGCAGAAGCCTCCTGTTGGGTTAACTCAGCAAATGCAACCACAGTAAGTGCTTTCTTTGCTTTCAAAGTTCAGTATGTCAGATTTATAAAATGTTGTTCCTTGCAAATGTTTTCAAAAAATCATACTTGGAAACTGTCACAGATGTTTAAAAACAGCTTATTGTTTTAACTGTTAGATTTCAGTGAATGTTTAGACTGTTATTACTTATGAGCCAGATTTCCTTACCTGAAGAGAATATGATATCAGTCCCATGATACCAGTCAGCTTCTGTTTTCCTTAGAGTGATACTGCTGTACTAATTTTGGAGGAATTATTCTTAATTTACACTGATGACCTTTTGAGTTTTTCCTAGAATGAAGTCTGACATGGAGTTCTGATACATTGTGTAACTGAGGAGAGTAAGATTTGGTGCTTCTGTTCGGGTTTCTTCTATTTGCATTATGTTTTCTCTTTTAATTAGAAGTGTGTGTGTCTCTGCCACAGTGAATATTTCTGCTTGCTTGTGTTTGAGGTTCAGGATTGTATCTGAATGCCATAAACAGCAAGGAAACACCCATCTTCTTAGACAATTTTTTCTCTGCCTCTTTAGTAGCTGGTGACTTAGCCAGCCTTTGATATTATTTCTCTGAGCTTTAAATACTTAATGTGAGTCTGAAATTTCTCTAATTGTACTGTTGTTTTCATTGATGTGTGCAACCTTAATTTATTTCAAGACCCCATTTGATATGGGGGGAGGAAGGGTCACAGGAGGGTGGTAATCAAGTGGAATGTGAGCAGTTTTAGGTGTTTTCACCTAAAACTGCAGCTGTCCTTCCACTTTCAGGTGAAGACAGTGACAAAAGGTGTTTCTGTCCTGTAAGAGGTGTTGCTTTTGGAGAGGTTGCTTTTGCTTTTAAGGAAGGTGTAGTCTGTCTTGCTTCTAGTCTGCCGAGCAAGATAATCAGGACTAGGAAATAATTTGTGTTTTCCTGTGTTTTCCATTTTCAAAACTGTAAAAATAAATGTGGAAGGGTGGTGTGTGATTGTAGAGTTCTGCACCTGAGTCATCATAGGCTCCTGACAACAAAGTGCCACTTCCTTTCCAAAGCTACATCTGGGAGCAGAGATCATTGGACACTCCCAGTGTTATTTGTTGTCTCATAACCACTTTATAAGGTTTTTTTCCCTCCTAAACCCTTCTAATTCTTTGTACTAACTGTGGATCTGCAAGCTCAGCTAGGTTCCTACATGTCTTCTGTTATAAGAGAAATTTACATGAATTCCTTTGGAGCTCTAAGCCGTAAACCAGTGTCTTCTTTGAGAAGGTAGCACTCTGAGGGCTTTAGGAACAAATACATTCACAGTCTTGAAAAAGAGAGAAATTGCCACCCAGTTTTAGTATTTCCTAGTACTCTGAATCCAGTTCTCTTCCTACCAGTGAAGCAAGGTTTATTGAAGTGACTAACATGAAGGGGAAATGTCCAGTAAAATCATCAGGCTTTTTTCCTGTTCCTTACTCTCCAGACCAGCTGGACTCATCACCTGGTGTCTCTGCTTGGCCCCATAAAGAGCCATGCAACAGATCAGTACAAAAGGCCAGACAATTCCTGTCTTATCAGTACTGATTCCTGTAGAGTGTACTTTCTTTTTTCTCCCTCCCTCTACACAAAAATATTCTCAATAATTTTTCTTTCTGTTGCAATAAAGGCCAATTGTCCAAATTGGGTAGTAAAATATACTTTAAAAAAATAAGGAGGTGGGGAGGAGAAAAATAAAATAATGTAATTCGTTCTTGCCTGAAAAAAAGAATTGTCATCTTTTAAGCACTCTAAAACGGTACTCAGAAGGCTTTTGGCAGCCTGTAGAGAAGGCTTACTTTCCTGGGATAATGTCAGGGATAAAGGGTTCTTCTTGTAAAAAAAAAAAAAGAGAAGATACGTTGATATTTTTCTGTGCTACTATGATAGTTGTTGGGCTGTGATGCTCAAAGTATTTCTAGAGAATACCTATAGCATTTTTGCTTCACTGAAATCTATTTACCTGCTTGCATGAGACATCATCACAGATGTAGAGGAACCAACTTCAGACTGACAAAACCAGTCACCTGTTACCTGCTATCCAAAGTGCCTCTGCATGCTTCCATGTGCACTGGGCTTTGTTGTTCATGTGAGCCTTCTCAGCCTAGGATTTTCTCCTAACTGTAGAGAGACTTTTCCAGGTGGAACTGTTACTCTTTGAGATCACATGAAGATGGATCTATTTCAGTCAGCTTTATATTGGCATGGGAAAATGGGAAACTGAGTCTCTGGAGTCCTGAGAATGCCAGCCTACAACCTTGGCTGCCAGGTGTAGAAGCTGGAGATGAAGAAGAAAAGGACTGCACAAACCAAAGCTGTTCTATCAAGTGCAGCAGAAGGTGGATGCTTAGATACAGCTGTTGAAATGAGTGCCAGTGATAGTTCCCATGGATGACCATTAGGACAATTTCCAGGGCTTGAAAGATCCTTCTGAGGTCAGGTCTCTAACACTGAGAGGGGCAGACAGGCTAGTTCCTGTTTCAGTTCCTTTTTGGATGCGTTGTGATTTTGTGTGTTGTGTGAGGCTGCCCAAAAACTTTTGGAATGGCTTTTCCTGTTTCCGCTCCTGGAAAGTGGAGTCATCCACACTGTCAGTGTGGTGGGTGTGTTGATCTGGACACTGCTGCTGTGCAGTCAAGGACTGGACTGGTGAGAGCCAGGGCAGAAACCAACCTGGAACACCTAAATTAGCTCCTAGAGGAGGCTTGTCTCTACAGAGCTTCTGTTTTGCCATTCTCTGTCAATTTTTTTCTGTTTTATATAGCAATGCAACTTTTCCAACGCATCAAGATGTGTTCATGCATGCTTTCTTAGGATCATGGTGGCAATGATACTTAGGAAAGCAGGGAATTAATTTATTTCTTTGCAGATACCTTTTTTTGAAGAATAAGGTGCTGAACAGAAGGAACGCTGGAGAGAGATTAATTTCCTGGAATATCCTGGGTTCAGCAAGTCTGTCATAGCTGTGCTCTGAAGATGGATATACTGTCAGGTACAAGGTCTCATCTCAGAAAAATGTTAGCAGAAGGTATAGATGGCTGTAATTGAAAACAAGTGGTGTTTCAGAAACAAAAATCTGCTTCTTATTGGAACCTGTAGGGAATTCTGATCTCAGTAACAGGCGTGCTTTGTGGGCCTGAATTCCTGTGATATCTCTCCAGTAACTCTGGGTGTTCCTTTCACATCTCGTGTTCTCACTTGCTGGCAACAGGAAAGCTCCAACATTTTGTGCATTTACCATCTGTGTGAGCAGAACTTTTTTTTTTATTAAGGGATCTTTCTAGTAGAATTTTGGAAATGATCACCAGAAAGAATACAGCGTCAACCAACTGGAGCTCAGGAACACACTGGGGTGTCGCAGCATTGCTCCTTCAGCCCCCTTTGGAGGGAGGTGGTGATGAAATGGGAAAATCTGCTTTAATGTTGGACAAAACAAAGCTCATCAAAGGAGTGGTGAGCACACAGACATCAGGTGACAGATTTGGACTTACTGGTGTGCCTTATGTGCCCAGAAATTTCTGCTGAGAGGTCCCTTGCAAACCTGTGCTCCTGGGTTGCTAGCTCTAGTCCCATGCTATTACAGGCAAATGTATTGCCTGCTAATTTTAGTCAGCCTGTCAGCTGATGTCGTAAAGCTGTTTTTTGACTTCTGTTCCAAGATGTAGTATTTTTTCCCATTGAAACTATTTTTTCTGAATTTTAACTAGTTGATGGAAAAATCAGTGTGAATTTAGATCGGAAAAAGCATGCCTGAAAGAAAACCTGGGCATACTGTTGTGACTCTGCTG
>WBNQ01040276.1:8683-31903 GCA_013401375.1 Spizella passerina | reverse complement strand
ATTTTTCACATCAGAACATCTTCTACAACTTGAAAACATTATGATTAAGGTAGAAACCAGCCCCATGTGAATCAGTCTCTATTTATTTTTCCTAAAGTTACTTAACATTTTTCTATTTTTTAAAGGTGCAGTATGCTATTACACAGATGTTGAAAAATATTTCTACCACACGACTTTTACTTAGCTAGTGTTTGGTACAAATAACTCCTTTTTTTTCTTTAATTACTTGCAGTGCAAGGAATTAAAGAAAAATATGCCAGTATGTGTTGCAAGATATTCCTCAGTCAATATATCTGTGAATAACTAGACAAACAGTGTCCACTGCTGGCAAATCAGATAATTGCACTGCACTTTAGAGAGATATGATGTTGAAAGGTTTTGATGAGTTAAGTCTTAGATGTCAAATATTTTGTATTGACTCTGTAAAACTGGGTTGTAAAATAAGGTCACTCTGTTAGAAGTATTCATGCTATTACCACTAATAATAAATAATATGGTATTTGAACGAATAGCCAGGAATATCACCACAGTAATATAAGCAGGGACTCCAATTTTTTCAGGATTTAAAAATAATTCTAGTATTCATTATATTATACCTAGCATTATCATAATACAAAATAAATAAAAAGATAGCAAAAATCTGTGAAATTTGTCTTGATGTTTTGATATGATCTTGATGATCATATAAGCAACAAGATGGGTAAGCAGAAGTTCTTAAGTTCTTTTTTTTTCTCTTTAAGTCAAAGCATTCATTACTGATTTTGTTAGGTTTTTTTTTTTAAAGACATAAAAATAAAGAAGAAGTAAATGTTTCTGTTTGGGAAGAAGTAAAATAGAAATGCTGATACAGCAAGTACCACTGCTGTTGATGAAGCTAGAGCTGAATTAAACTGATTATCAAAGAGAGAAGAGAAGGGTGAAATCTGAAAAGTTTCCTCCTGGCGTTTTTTTTTTTGTTGTTGTTGTTGTTGTTTGTTTGTTTGTTTTGGTTGTTTGTTTTTTGTTTTGTAATAGATAATATTTGTTTGCATCTTTTTCTTAACAATAGTGTGTCAATGCAAAGAAAATCTTTCAGTGAAACAAAATAATACAGAGTGAAAGAAACATTGAGGGGGAGAAAGGAAAAATCTGTTCCTATGCTTATATAAACTATATTAGCTTGTCAGATATTTCTAAAAATCTAGATTAACTGAAAAGAAGATAGGCATACTTGTTATTCAGAGATTTATATCTGACATCAATTTATTGCATTCCATGAAGTATTAGACAATGCACTGCCTTTTCTGTTTGTTTGGAAAGGGGAATAGAGTATGTGGCTTTTTTCAGAGGATACTGGTTGTGTCTGAACCCCAAAGGATGGGTCATGTCTGTGTGATTAGATTTGAGAGGGAATCAAGGCTTACCCTTTGGATAATTGTGGCACTAGCCAGAATTGTTCTATATCTGCATTTTCTCCCTGCAGTACCCAGAGAAATGTAGTATGACCTTCCCTCTTGAACAAGAAAAGAGCAGGATGCTAGTTTTGGTTTTTTGTTGTTGTTTTCTTTTAACTTTTAAATGTCTTTTAAAAAGTATTAAAGGGATTACAAATCCAAAGTTATTCAAAAGTTAATCAAAAGTNTAGGAGGAGTCTAATGAATCATTTGAATAATGAGATAAGTAGGTGATTCCTGTAACTTTTTAATAGTGCCTAAGATAATATTATATGTGATTAAACCTGTGCATGGCTTTTTAAAAATGCTAACACTTACTTTCTATTTTTAAGATGAATGGAAACTGTCTTCCAGCTAGCAAGGCTGATTTCTACTAAGCCTTTTGCAACTCTTTGCATTGGTCTTATAGCTATCTATTCTTTCATCATAAAATACCCTACTTTTCAGCTTAATGTCAAAGCCCCTGTAAAAATATCAGGGGTAAAACATGTCTTTTGCAGATCTTGAACAATTGTGTTATTCAACGAATGGTAGAGGAAACTCAAGTAAATATTCTTCTTAGAATTTTTAGCTTGCTTATGTCATTATTTGCAAGAATTTTATAGAAAAATGCAAAGCCTGTACAGTTTCAGTCTCATAAACATCACTCTATGAAAAATNACAAGTCCTGCTGTGGCTAGATAAGTAAACACAACAGATGTTGGCTTAAGCTGTGCATATTAATGAAGAAGCTCTCCATGCTGTTTTTAGGCCTCTAAATCTTAAACTGCTCTCTGCAGCTGTGTGGACTAAAGATGGGGGGGTGGTGGTGTTTGTGTTTGTTTTTCTTTAATGAAAGCCCTTTTTCTGGCTTGTGTCACCAGAGGCTTGTTTGAAGCAGTCTTGTGGCAGATCTGCTATTAGCTTTAGTAAGAACAAAATTAATGGTAATGTGTATCTGTTATCAGTTATTACAAACCTCTCTTTAAAGAGATTATTTCATTTTTAAAGATAAAATATTATATATGTCACTGCAGAAACCACAAAGTATTTGATTTTTAATTACTTTTTTGGATTATATACTGAAAGTGGTCTTGGTTATTTTTTTATTTTTTCTTCTTTCACTGTTGTCGTTAATTGTTTAAAAGAGACTTACTGGGTTTAAGTTTCGGGTCTGGGTGAGCTATTTTGTTCACCTGGTCTCAAAAGAAATGGTATCAGAAGTAGAGGAAAGATAGAGTGAAAAACAGAAAGGGTCATGAAAGGTGTCAGAGAAGCTTTGCTAGAAGTTAGCAGCTGTAATCATACATCTTATCTGGCCAAAAGATCAATTGTTAAAAATAGTATTAAGAATCTTCATCCACCTTTTTTCCCCCTGTTGAAGGATGAAGACTTAGCCCATGGAATAAAAAATGAAACTCTGAATTAAAGTAGATATTTTACTAGACACAGGACTATTCATAAGACTCATTACTACAGGATAATCTGTGCAATTTAGCATTGGAAAGGAAAGAGGGACAGCAAAGTAAAAAAAAGCAAAAGTAAAAGAAATCTAAGAATCATGTAATGTCTAAAGAATAAGTCAATATCTAGTGTAGAGGTACATAGTCCTTTGAGTTATGGATGTATCTCAGGAAATGTTTGAAAGAAATGAATGTAATATGTGAAAGAAGTGAATGGTGAACGCAGAAGAAATATTGCACCTGAGCTGCTATAGGCAGCATTGTAGGTGTTCTGTATTTGAATAGTGCTATGTACTTGAATAGAATGTTTTGATAGTTCTCTGCATAACCAGTCATCTAGTGCTAGACTGCCTTGCATGGTGCATTAATTTATTCTTGCATATACAGGAATCATGTTTTAATGTTTTTTCTTATGAGTTGGGTACATAAGCCAAATCCTGTGAAGAAGCTGGTTAACATATGTGCAGTCCTTTGGACAATATATTGAAGCTTACTTTTGTCTTAATTAAAAAGATTCACCGGATCTATTTAAACAAGTGACTCCACAGGACCTTCTATGTATTTAGTAAATTTTAATAGGTATGATTTTGGCTCCTCAAGTATATTGTGAATGCTAAGACTGAAAGCTGAGTGCTTTTGACACAAAGAAGTGTGAAATTATAGAAATCCGAGTTCTGTGAAACATATTATCATGTTAAACAAATTTTGTTCTTAATGTTCTTCAAAGTCTTATCAATGAGTCTTATCTTCAAAGTCTTATCAAAGTCTTATCACTCAAGTGTTCAGAGTGTTAAGGATTTTAAACTTCAGTGCTTCATAGTACATTGCCTTTTGGGAAACTAACAATAACTTATAAGGAGAATTATATCCAGATTAATAGACAAGAACATATAAAACTGACCTAATTTAAACTGTTAACAGCTCATTGCACAAACATATTATACTAGTCTTCTTATAAACATGGAATGCATATAAGCTATCTGAAAAAGGAATTATTATTTATGTTTTAATATGTTCATACTGGTCTGCTCATGAAAGATGTGATCTTTTAAGTTGACAAATATTTTTCTAGCTTGTTCAGTTTTGTACAATTAAACACTTACCAACCTATAGAGTAAGCCATAGATTATGTTTCATCTTGTTCAAGTCATTACTTCTCTTGCTCCATCTTTTTCCCTCAAGACATTTAAATCAAGAATTGAAAGTTACTGTTGCTTACCAGCACTCATCCTCCCTATACATACATACTGTGTGCCTTGGGAGTATATCAGTTATGCAATTACATGAATGATTCTATTTGTAGGACTGTATCACATTTTCTTATGATATTTGGGGGAGTGGAGGGGTCTTAGTATGTACATTGAATTTAGACACTTTAATTATGGTCCACCTAAACTACCAGCAAGCTTCAATAATTTGTTTTTGTCAGAAGCAACAAATCAGAATTACAACTTCAGCTGGAAACAGTAATTTGGCAATCAGTCTGATCAGAAGCACCACAAGGGTGATCAAATAAATCCATCACAATTTAGAAACAAGTAATTTCTCCATTCCTGAAATGTCTCTTCCTGGAATAATAAATTTTCCCATTGGTCTAGATGTACTTTTATGCATGCCTTTCAATTGTTAGGCCTAAGTTGGTACTTTTTAGCCCTAGACCATCCTTTCTTTTGAATGGTATAAGGAGTAAGGTGCTAGTACTTGTGCTACTATAGAACACCACATCTTCCAAAGGAAAAAACCAAACATTTGCAAAGACACAAAACTCTGTAGAGTCTGAAAGAACATCTAGATTCACTATACTTTATTAATGACTTCCAGAATGTAAGCTGACTTCACCTCATCATCTTCTAGTGTATTTAACTGGACAACTGAACTCTGTGTGCCCTACTCTTCGCAGGCAAGTGCAGTAAAAACTTCACCATAGCTCATGAAACTTAAACATGTTTAGTAGTAATGTAATAATCTGACATTTTGCACTTGTAGAAAATATCTGCTTGGAAGAAATTTGGGCTTTATTTGATTTATTTTGTTTTGATTTTGATATCAAGAGTGGTTTCAGGATATCTGGGAGGAGAAAATTTGGGTGGAGTGTGTGTGCATGACTGCATTGAACTGCATTACTCTGCAGCTTGTAACATTATCCAAGTTATTGAAAAACATATAATAGTTTTAAATAAATGAATAAAAAAGAAAAAAACCCAAAGCCCATAATGTGAAAAGATGACACTTTAAGTTCTATACATTTTGTAGCTTATGGATCTAGGCAGAATAGACTATAAAGCATTGAATACCATTTTTCCCAATTGAATTTCTTATAAAAGCATTTTATGTATCTCTGGTACGTGCACATATGCAAACTTCTGAAATCCATAATAAAATACCAGTTATAAATTAATAGATGGGAGAGTATAAAGCACTGAAAACCTTTTCTGCCCCTCTTTGCCTTTTAATAATTTGTTTTCATATCCAAAGTTTTGTTAATCAGAGATAAAACTCTGTTTTAATGTAAAATATGTCATACCTAGGATATATCCATTTCCCCTAAATGCATATACTCATGCAGTTCCCAGTTTTTAAGGTATCTGATATGTTCATACTTGTGCAATCCATCTGTTAGCAGAACCTTCACTTTGACTAGAATTGCACACATTTTATCACAGGTTAGGACACCAGATGGCTCTCTTGAGTTTTCTTTGTAAAACCCCAAGATGTAAACAACTGCTCTGCATTTCTGAGATGTGAGTACAAAGCTTTTCTTTTCTTTTTTTCTTTTTCGTTTTAATCTCTGGAGTAAGAAACACATTTTCTCTTTGTCTATAGGCATACCACCCGTTTTCACCCTCTGTCTTCCTTTTCTTTGCCATCACCCCGAGCATCATGTGGTTGAGAAATGTCAGAGTGTTTTGGCAAAGGCCCAGGATTTGAAGGAAAATATAGAAAGGAACAATAGTAGTAGATAGTATATGATGCATAGCATCATCTGGTGCTATAAAGAGGGACTTGGGATCCACATCCTTTTGGAGTTTCTCATGCAAATGTTAGGGTTGCATTGTACTCTGCATTCCTGAGAGGTGGTGGGTGGTTGGCCTCTGTTTCACTCTACTCCCTCTCATTCATTCCATTGTTTGGAGCCAGCAGCCAAACTCGAGCCGACTTTGGGCCCGAGCTGGGCGAGGCTGGGCGCTGCTCCGCTGTCCGTGGTGCTGAAGGCAGAAACGGACGGGACAGAGTCAGGGACCTGGACCGGGCAGGCACTCTGGGGCAGCGCTTCCCTCTTGAGGGGTCTTAGGAACGCCACTCCGTGTCTTGTCCGCTTTTGAGGAGGAAGGAAAAAGACAGCAGTATGCAAAAATACTACACTGAAATTTAATTTTATTTTTTTAATAACCACCTCTCTCTCTAATTGCATTAGTTAAGGCAATTGTAACCGTTGTAAGGAAATTGCTGCTCTGTAAAAATTGCCAGATAGGAAATCCAATGAGTCTTAGCTGAATCTCTTTAGAGACACTTTTAAATAGAATTAAAATGTATTATCCAGATCCGATTGTGCATGTTCTGTTCCTAGTTGGTCTAGTATTAATACAAAATCCCTGTATACTGGAGTTCCCACCGTACACTTTTGCCCTCTGTATAAAAATAGCACTTTGTAGATTAAAGGATTTAGGGGGAAAAATTGTCAATATCAAAGAAGCTGAAGCCTCTGCTGAAACAAGAACCTGTTCTTGGTTCTGTATTGCAAAAGAGTGAATTTTTCTGGATGAATATTTACACTTTCAAGCCCGTTAAAAAAATCCCAAAAAACAACCACAAAAACCAAAAACCAAAACCAAACCAAAACAAAAAAGTACCAAAGCACCAAAGCAAAACAAAAAACCCTCAAAACCATCTAATAAGAGATTAGAGCACTGTGAAAACAGTATAAAAATAGATAATACATGATAATTGCCTGTGCAAGCATCTGCCCTTCTTTACAGGCTAACAATATTTTTCTGTGTAGCTGCTTGTTTTCTTTCTCTAATTTCCTCTGGCTAGCTAAAACTTCAGGAAGTTTAACCATTAGGCTTGCAGAAAGTAAATCCAAAAAACTTTGGGCCATTATTTGAAAAGGGAGACGAGCCAACAGGAAAAGGTGAAAGGAAATAAGTGGGATGTCTTATATTACATGGTATTTACTATTTGCAGTGCCTTATGAACTTCTCGAGGCAGATACTGCTTAGGTTTTCTGTGTCTAGTGAGCTTGGCTGGTGCTTCCTTAAGTGCTCCAAAACACAACCTGTAATTTTACACGGTGCTGGGGATTAGTAAATCCACCTGCTGTGGCTGTTTGTGGGTGTCCTCCATCCCTTTGGTATTTGAGTTGAAGGTCCCCTCAGCCCCTCAGCTCACGGCTCCAAAACCTTCCCATGAAACAGATCGCCGTCTCCCCGCAGAGTTCCCTCCTGCTCGGTCCGTTCCTGCCTGGGGGCCGAGGGGCGGCGGGCGAGGGCACTGCGCGGGGCAGGGTGTCCTTGGCGGAGCACAGTGTCCCTCGCCCGCCTGCCCTGCCTCCGGCTTCCGCGGTGTCCCGCCCGCCCTGGGCGCCGCTTCCCCGCCTGGGGACGGGGACAGGTGCCGGTGTCACCGCTGGGGGCGGGGGGCGGCCGGCAGGGAGCCGCTGCCGGGGATCTGGATAGAGGGTGCGTGAGAGAGGGATCCTCGGAGTGCCGGGGCGGGCGAAGAAGAACGGGGAGGGCCATACGCCCCTCTGGCAGCTCGCAGAGCCCTCCTTCTTTCCCCGGGAAGGGAGCCCCGCACGAAGCCACCTGGAAACCTAACGGGGGGCAGAGGCAGCTGGCGGCGGATCCACAGGGAGCCTCCCGTTCCCACCAGAAAACCACATCAGCATCACCCCGTCCCTCCTCCTCTCTCCCTCTGTGCTTTCTTCTTCTGTCTTTCCCCATTCCTCCTCCTCCACTGCTTGCACCCTCGCCGCCCCTCGCCTTGGGGAGGACAAAAAAAAGCTCCAGCGGTGCGTGCCTGTGTGTGTGTGCCTGTGTGTGTCTGTGTGTGTGTGTGTGTGTGTGTGTGTGTGTGTGCGTGCGTGTGTATGGGAGGCTGGAGCGGGGTGGGACCGAGGAGCCGTGATTACAGCTCTCCCCGGAGAAGAAGATTGCTCTCTCCAGATGCTGATTTCTGAAGCACTTGGCAATCATCAGGCGGGAGCCGGGAAGAGGCGGCGGTAGCCGCCCCGGCCGTGGCGATGGCAGCACCGGGCGAGCGGGCGGCGGCGGCTCGGGGCTGAGGGGCAGCCCCGGGAGGCGACGCTGCCGGGCGGACCCGACCCGACCCGACCCGATCGACCTGACCCGACCGGAGCCTTCCGGGCGCGGCTCTGCCCCGAGTCCCGCTCGCTCCGCCAGCCCGCCGGCAGACGCCCGCCCGAGCGGGAGCCCCTGCGCCGGGACACGGCGGGGGGGGACGGCGGGGCACCCATGCGGTGACCCTTGGCGGCGGCAGCTCCCGCCGGCCGCACGGTGCGAGCGCCCCTCCGCAGCCGCACCCCGGGCCGGAGGAGGCTCCCGCTCGCCCTCGCCCCCGGGGATGGGATCCCGCCGGGGCTGAGGGCCTCGCCGCCTCCCTCCTCCCTGCCCGGCGTGGGCGAGCCGGCGAGCAGCCATGGCAGCGGCCATCGCCAGCGGCTTGATCCGCCAGAAGCGGCAGGCGAGGGAGCAGCACTGGGACCGGCCCTCGGCCAGCAGGAGGCGGAACAGCCCCAACAAGAACCGCGGGCTCTGCAATGGCAACCTGGTGGACATCTTCTCCAAGGTCCGCATCTTCGGGCTCAAGAAGCGGCGGTTGCGGCGCCAAGGTGCGTCCCTGTGGCCGGGCCCGCCCGCGGCTCCCGGGGGGCGGGCGGGAGGGGACAACCTGTGGCGAGAAACTTCCCGGGCCGGGCGTCGCCCCGGTGCTGCCCGCCCGCCCGCGGCTCCCGGCTCCCCGGCAGCGGGCCAGGGCTCCGCGGGCTGCAGCCTGCGGACCTTCCGTCGGGACCCCCGCGCCAGCCTGGCTGCCTGGCTGTCGGCGCCGGGGCTCCGGTGTGGGTCACGCCAGGTGCAGCAAGCCCCTCGGGGAGCCCTGCCCGCAGCCCCGCACCTCCCCGTCTCGCCTGTGTTTCTCTCTGAAGGACAAAGCGCACAGCGCTCTGGGTGTCCGGGGGCCGTCGGTGGGCAGCCCCTTCCCTGAGCCACAATGTACAGGTGCAGCCTGGCTGTAGTGAAGGGGTCCCTCCCCGCTGCTCGGTGACTTCCCAGTCAGCACAGTGAGAGGTGAGGCACGTCCGGCTGCTGTGGGAGAGCTTCTCGGCATCCCTGTGGGTACCCAGGTGCCTGTTGCCAGTTCCCAGCCAGGGCCTTGCCCTGCAGACCCGCAGGTTTTGCAGGCAGCTCTTCTTCAGGGTAGATGATCAGGAGTCAATGGAGAAAACTGGTACCTTGCTGATTGCATTCTACCCAGTACTTTGTATTAGGACCCTAGAAATAAAAGGACTAAAATGGTGTTGCAGTGACTTCTCGAATTTTTAAAAAAAATTTTGTAGTATTAAGCAGCATTCAGAAATGGTAATGACTTACTCTATGTCCTCAGGAAAAAAGTAGTTTTAGAACAAAATTATTACATTTTGAAGAGTGAAAATGTTAAGTATCACTTGAAACATGGCAAATACCTACCAGTCAGTGATAAAGTACAAACCACCCTCTGCTACATTATAGAGAATGCCACCATGTGTTGTGGTTTGGTATGTATACTACAGCTCCTCTTTAGGTTGGGTCGGAAGAGCATTTTAAGCATAATCAGGGAACTCTCCTGATTTATGCTTCCTCCTTCTTTTCCATGGCTCACATTTGAAAAAACATAAATCAACAAATTTCACACAATTTTATTTTTACATGGCTTTCTTGCAGTAAAATTATTTGTTGTAACTCCTAATGCAAGCCAAATCTTGCTATTTTTAGATAGTACAGGGATACAGTGAAGATGAGCAGGAAAATGTCAGTGGCAAAATCTATGGTGGCTTTTTTCAGAGAGGTCTATGTGTGCTTTAAAAGACTAGAGTATCTGGTTCATGATGGTGAATTTTTATAAGTAATACTCTTCAGGAAAACAAGTTTAGGGATTGTTAACAGCAATTGTGTTTGACCACCTGTGCCGTCTTTCTTGGGGGAAAATCTGTATTTGACAGTATTACTATTTGAGGAAGAGAGGACTGCCTTGCAGCACTGAGATGCCAAACATTTTTTTAGGTGAGAAGGGGCTTTAAAGAGACTTTTGAATTCATCCTTTTTCATTCATTCATTTTTCATAAGGCACTTTGTCACATTCCTGAAAAAGAGACCTGAATTAGAACATAACTCCGCTGTTAACCTGTACCACTGACACAGAACATTTCAGCAAGAACAGTCAGAACAAGAGCTGTTCACCTGTAAAATCTGCAGTATCAGACCCCTAAGTTTATCTTCCTTCATGATGAGACATGGGGATATTTATACATTGGTTTACATTAAGGTCTCAGAATTACTGCTCATCTGCAAGAATTCCTGCTGAAAAAAATACTGTCATAGCTTTTACTATCTCTGTTCCTGATGCAAAGTGATACATGGAATACCTGTGGATTCAAAGTTGCATTCTATTTAAGAGACAAACTGAAGAAGCAATCAAGCCAAAGTATGCAGGATAGATTTGAGTGAATAATAATTTGTGAAAAAACCCAAACAAACCCTATTTTATAAGGGCAATTGCTTTAAAATACATTAGAGGTGTTACAAAATGAACATTTATCAGAGTCTGGTTTTAGGTTTTCTAAACTGAGTTAAATGACCAGTGAATTTGTCACTGAAATCATACTGTCAATTCCATTAAAATAAGTCTTTGCCAAGCAAAATAGGATGAATTTCAAAACATCTGTTGTCAGAAAGGTGCTATGGGATTTTGACAAATAAACCTTGTGTAAATGATACAGAGTGTCACAAGAGCATTGTGAAAAATGAGCTAATCGAGATGTGACATACCATCTGTAGCATTCTCATACAATTCAATGGAAGAGTAGAATTACATGTAGAATTTTTTTTTATGTAGAGCAGTAAAAGCAAGACTGTTTGTCTTGGAATAAAAAAGTGTTTTGCTTTGTACTTACATATGAAAAGTAACTGTCTTTCCATCTTCGAAACAGTCAGGCAGCAAAAACTGGTGATGCTGCTTTTTAAATTAGAATACACATTTAACCTTGTACATATATGTACTAATGTGAATTAGATAAATAGATATACCCAATATATGCATACATACAAACATGTCAGCAAACTTTAAAAAAATATTCTTGATTTTTAAATTCTTCTTTAAAAATGCCTGTTAGTACTGTTGTTGTTCAGTGGGATTTATTGTAGAAAAAAAATGAAGTTATTATGAATGCATAAAATGCTTCAATCTGGTGTATACCCCGATGAATTTTTTTTTCTGTCATAGTGACAAATTCTCTGTTCATGGTCCTTCCTTTAGGGGCATACTAAAATATCAACAGAAGTGTGCTTTGGGAGACTAACATTTAGAAATGGTAGCATTAAAGATACATCCAGGAGCTCACAAAGAATAAAGAGTAATATTTGTATATACTTAAATGTTTGCTCCAATGATAGATGCCAGAGTAGTTTCAAACAGCCTTTCTAAGACTTTGATAAATTAATTAAACTGCCAAAGTGATTTCTGTGAAAGACTTGTCTGCTAATCTACTGAGTGGATGAAACCATTTTCATTTACTGGGCATCTTTTCATATTGTTTAGTATTGTGATATTTCAAAATTATTTAATTTTTATTTTGTTCTACCTGTCATCTGATAAACAAATCACTGTCATTAATTTCCAAATAACCATGAAGCCAAGATCTTGCCTATCTGATGCCAGACATCAATCAATTTTGAATCATCATCTCTTACACTGCAGGTTGTTTAGTTATAATAGTTTAATGTTTAATTTATGTTAATATAATCACAAGTGGGAGGATTGACAGATATTTTGTTTTCATGTGAAATAACCTTATCTAACCTGGGGCTACCCAATGAAAAGAAGAAAATAAATGTCACTTCACCTCATGCATCTACAAAACACAGAGATTAAAACATATGCTTGTCATTGGTGCAAATTCAAGCTTCTTAGCCTGTATTTTCATCTATATATCTGTCTGCTTTGCTAATCTGAAAAATCTTCATTCGGTTAATTAGGTCCCTTGGGAGTATTCTACTGAAAAATACTCAACATTTAAATGTATTAAAAACCAAGTGTGATGTTTACTGTTTCTGTGGGCTAATACCACATTAAGAATTTCCAAATTTATGCATAGAGTGTATGAATCTTGGGATGGCTTGGCCCCTGATTTTGTACATTAATATTTATAAGAAAGAGAGACCTAGGGAACGTGTTCAGAAAATGCACTGATTAGATTTTACTGCATCTACAAAGGTAATTTAAATCTCCAAAGTAAGCATTTTTGGAAAACTCATCAGTAGATCAGCTAATGGTTTTTGGCAGATGTGGGAGTGGCCCATAATCTCAGATATAATTCCCAATATACATAGTGCTCAAAGTAGTTTCTACTTCTTCTACTTGTGGAATGCAGTGGAACTGAAATGGAGATCTGTGCTTGTGAGTGTACAGGACTTGTTTCCCAAAGCTTCAGAAATCACATCAGCTCCCAGCAGTAAGCTCCAGCACTGCATGATCTGCCTTGCTCAAAGTTTCAGCAGAACAAGACAGGTGTCTGTGCTTTCCTGTGACATTGTCCTCAGAATTAATCCTTCCTGGCAGTTCACTGAAGTCCACAGGTCTTGCATTGTCTAGGTGCAAGGCTCTCTGTTTCTCAGGGTATCGAACTGATGCTGCTTGTTTTTCGTTACTTTTCGTCAAATGAAATTGATTAACCCACAACCCTTTTGGAAGTATAAACACAGTCTTAACAGTCTATTTAAGAAATCATTAATTTTTTCCTTCGTTAACCTGTTCAAAGGACTGCATGATAATCACAAACTGCAACTGTGTAAATATGCTACATTTCATGTAATATATTCTAAGCATACTTAAAAAATATTTTTGAAAACATGACTTTATAGACTCAGTCTCAAGCTTTCTTTCCCATGCATTCAGGATTTCACATCAACCCTTGCTTGCTATCAGAAGCTTTTAAAAAATACAGTAATGCCTGGGATGAAATCCTTATTCTAAGTTCGTACTGATAGGTCTAAATGTGATGAATGAGTTGGCTTTGAGAGCAAATGGGAAAAAAAAAGGTTGAAAATTGTAACATAATTTTAGGGACTATTGATTTTTAGAAATATCTCAAACAGGGGTGATAGAATAGTGGGCATTTAATGTACAGATAGTGCTGTAGCACAGTGTCATTTCAGAATATCTTTCATATACTAATATTACTTTTGAATGTCTTCACTTAGTAATTGGCAATTTAACTCTTCATTAGAAAATGAACTCTTCAAGCTTGAGTGATCTTTTGGATCTCTAAAGTTCAGGCAGTTTCAGTCCACATATACTCCTGTAAAGTATATGCCTTATTGTATCTATTAAATGGATTGCAGAACTAAATTATCTGATTATTATAGATAATAAGGGAGATTGCAGTACAGGTGGTTTCTGATTCATGGTGATGTACCAATAGAAATGTTAGAGGTGAGGTCAGGTTTCTACACTGTATTTAAAGACAGAATCCTATCTTTAAACAATATATTATCTATTAACAGATGTAATTTTTTATTGTTTCAGGCTCTGATTTCAATCAAAAAGAATCTGGAACTTAAAATTTTATTTGAATTTTCAAGTCAGCAGCTTACAGACAGAAGTAATTAAGTTCAATATAGAGATAACACTCAAAAAGTTTATTACAGAACATTTTTCTGTTGAAGTCTTTTGCTTTAGTCTCAAAGCATAGTTTTGAAGATACACAACTGTGGATCCCCGTTTTTCATAGTGAGTAGACAGAGGTCTGTCTTACTTGGTCATATGCAAGCTCCTTGCTGCCTTATACAAGTACTGGAGTTAGTGATAGATAGGAAGATGTACTCCTGGCATGTATTCTTACTATGCCATCAGTTTTTGCTGAAACCCTTTGAAGCAGGCACACTTTTGTTTTCAAGATTTTTATTATTATTATTACTATTATTATTATTATTATTATTATTATTACTATTTCAGATCTTAGGCTCTGCCATACACTGAACAGTGTGAAAATAGAAAAAACATTCCTATTCCATGGTAGAAAAGGATAAGAAAATTAGTAGAGCTTTAAATTTCTTTTATTACGGTCAAAAATCAGCAACATGCTTTCATTATATTGTAGCAGTAACGTTTCTGGACTTCAGGGTTTTAGTTTCTCATTTAAATTATATAAATAAGATAACCTGCTGAGGTCCAGTGTAGATATTCCAGTTTGTTTTCCTGTGGGACTGAACATGAAGGAACATGTGCCTTCCTGGAGCCAAGGAAGAACCTAGCTGCTTTTGATGCCAGGAGGAACATGTATTTCCATTAAGTTAGATATGAACAGGAGTAGAGTCCAGGACTAGCGACTTCTGATTCTATGTTATAAACTATAACTGTTTTCAGTAATAGTTACCTAAATTTTCCTAAATTTATATTTCCGTAGATAAATACATAACCAAAAAAATGGAGAAGTTTTGTACTTCTGAGGAAAGCTAGTATAAGATTGGAAAGATTAAATGGCAGAAGCTTCATATGAAATTTAGATAGATGGACTGTGTTGAAAAAAGTTACAGAAACCTTGTTTCTACAAGGTTTTTAGAATTCCCAGTTGTTATGGTTGCCATTTTGTAAAGTGGTGAGTAGAAGCTAGTAAGCATGATATTGGATGTTCAGTCAGATTAGAGACAGATGACTGAAATAGGAATGTGAAGAATATCCTTTTCCTGAGATATAAAGTATAATCCCTAGGATGTGACTAAATTAAACAATTTAATTACATCTGTGATCTTGATTCTAATCCCTTACCCAGGTGTAGAACTTTTGAAAGGCATTGGAGTTACTGTGCTATAAAACTACTGTAAATTGAACCAAGACTGGACAACTTATTGGCAGTAATCAGCAGAAAGAAATTATTGAACTCAACATTTAAAAAAAATAATTAATCAAGTGTTTTGCTTCATATAGAGAAGAATTGAACTTTATGAAGCACAAGCACACAACCTGTTCTCTCTGGAGAAGTTAATTTAAAAAATATAAAAATACCATCATTTACTGTAATTTCCTTTGCAAAGCTTGCCTTTTCTACTTTATTTTGCAAATTCCAAGATGTATCCAAGTTACTAAATGTAGCTGCTCTTCCTTTAGTATTGTGAAGCCTGGCCCTATAAAGCATGTAGTTTTGGTTGTTAGATTGTTTAAAGTGGTTTTTTTTACAAAAGGAAAGAAGGAAGTGGCGGAAGGAAGTGGCGGAAGGAAGTGGCGGAAGGAAGTGGCGGAAGGAAGTGGCGGAAGGAAGGAAGTGGCGGAAGGAAGGAAGTGGCGGAAGGAAGGAAGTNAGCGGAAGGAAGTGGCGGAAGGAAGTGGCGAAAGGAAGGAAGGAAGGAAGTGGCGGAAGGAAGTGGCGGAAGGAAGTGGCGGAAGGAAGGAAGGAAGGAAGGAAGGAAGGAAGGAAGGAAGGAAGGAAGGAAGGAAGGAAGGAAGGAAGGAAGGAAGGAAGGAAGGAAGGAAGGAAGGAAGGAAATTAGTTTTAAATTAATCTGCATTTTAATGGTTCTTTTTACAGGTGAATATGAGTGGAATTTCATGTCCTAATGAAAAGGTACTTTTGAAGCCTCAAGGCATTTTTATTACTGAATTTCAAAGTCACTCAGCACACAGCAGATATGTCAGGCTTAAGAAAAGGTCATCAGGTTTATTTGCAGTAAAGATTCTTGAGGAACTATGAGCCTAGAGGTAGGAGCTGGAACCAGGGTCTCCCTTAATGCAATAATGTGTTATAGGTGCTTCTTGTTTGATTTTGATGAGCATTTGCACTCCCTGAGTGGTAGAGAGACTTCCTTACTTACCATTTAAAACTAGAACAATGGTTGGGAATTTCTTTTTAGTAAATTTACTATGCTTTTATTTTAGTATTTTCTGTAGTGTGGAAGAGGATTTTCTGTGAAAGGTAACTATTTACTTCAGTAATAAATTTATGGCTTGTATATACCTACTTACGTAAAAGCATTGTATATATGTAATTCTTAGATCATGAAAATGCTCTTTTCAAAAAAGAGCATTTCTACAATGAACCAAGTGAAGATTCTTATGATTTCTTTCCAAATTTGCAGCAGAATTTTTCATACAACAGCAGACTTAACTTTTGTGATTAAAATGGTGTGTGAAGCTTATTGGTAACTCATAAAGAGCAGCCTTCTTGTTAGAATATAAAGTAAATAAGTCTTTACATTTGTTTTTGTTTTAATCTTGATTATTTCTTCTTTGCTTTGTTTTGAGGAACAATCTTATAACAAATTCATATGTTCAGCAATGTGGTGAAGTAAGAAATTTTTCCAGCCACTCCTTGTACCTCTGTAGTTCATGGATCATAGTAACTGTTCCAAAATCTTTCAACATTTACAGAGTGTTTAGTTGTTCACACACTCACTGCTTTATGCATTGTGAACATCCCAGCTTGAGCAGATGCTCCTCTCATTTTCATCCATGTAGTTTATGTATAACTCAGACTTGGATTCCTCTACCTTAATTAGTGATTTGTATCTCTTCATATGAAATTCTGATGAGTTGAAAAATTTGCCACTGTAATCTGTATACCAGCAACTACTAAATAAATGAACTCTTAAACTTCACTGCTCTATTTTCTTCTTTCACTTTTCTCGCTGTGTAATGAGAACAGTTCCTTCCATGTAATCAAAGTGATACGCATGAAATGTGTAATATTTTGTTCCAAACAGCCTTTTAAACTGTATTATTAAAGCCAACAAAATGAACTATTGAATCTCTTCCTATGGCATTAGAAATAAAGTTTCATGGTAGGAAGGGCTTTGCAGCAGCAAAATTTAGCAAGTTTCCCCTTGTGTCCAGAGCAAGTTTTGCCTTGTTGGAGGTCTGGCCAGGCTTGTACATGGAAGTACACTTCTGGCATCAGTCCTGAGGAATAGCCACGCTTGCCATCAGGCAAGCAAAGGCCTGATTACAAGATGAAGACCTAAGTATGGTTGTGTAAGGACACACAATAAATTAATGTTTAATTCCTCCCGCTAGTAATTCTTTTTCATCATCTTATAAATTATCTGGCATCATGACTGTACCAAGAAGTAGGAATAATTCTAAAATAGCACAAGATACTTTAGAATTTTTGAATAGAAAACTATTCCTGGAGCTGAAAATTTGAGAGACTGATCTCTGCTGACATAGGTAATCTGAAGAAAAGCCAACTTTTTTTGCTTCTAGCAAGTATTATTGAACTTAGCTTGTGTATGTTTTAAGGATTTGAAAATGTTTGTGTTCCTCCTAAGGTACTCATTAGAAAATTATTGATAGTGAACAATATACATCATTGTAATCATCAGTTCTTACAACCAAGCAAGTAGTTTTTTCATCTGAATACTTTTATTCTTTCTTTGGATCTTACTTTGTATTTACTTTCTTTTACTCTTCCTTTGGACAATAAACTTTTGTGTTTATCACAAACTCCAAGCAGAGACTGGGGCATATAGTACTTACACATCTTTCACACAAAATAAAAAATCAAGACCATAGTCTTAACTTCCTAATTAAAGTACTTTGGTCTTGCTTAAAATAACAGTCTGAATTCTGAGAATAGATTTGTTGGGGTTTTTTGTTTGTTTTTAGTTTTTTGTTTGTTTTATTTTTTGTGCAGAGATTAGTGTATGGCTGAATTCTTCAAGGCATTAGATTGATATATCCAACTTCATAGTGTTTCTGCCGAAGTAGAACTATCTGGCATTCTAGTTTATGTATCCACAGACTTTTGCTAAACAAATGACAAACCTGCTTCCACAGAGCTTCAGTAGTGACTTTTTGAGGAACTATTTAAGGAAAAAGAAATAAAAGTTTTTTAGTTTCAGCTCTCAAGTCAGATGTCCCCAAGTTTGCAATTTATGTACAACTGAGAACTATAGAATTTAAGCACTTTGGTATATGTAAATTAATTCATTAAATTCTGTTGTCTAAGTTGCTTATATGTACTAAACAACTGTAAGGTTGTGATGTTACTACCCTAAAACCAGATCTTTTGATGCACATGATTTGGGGAAGCTTTGCAAAATTAGTCTGCTCTGTATAACAAATAATCTGATTCCAGTTCTGTGTAAAATGAGCAAAAAAAAAAAAAAGCATGTAAATAAATCAAAATGAGTTGATGGCTCAGATTTATATGAATTATAACACTTTGGTAACCCCGAATGCTACTAATAAGCAGGCATCTTTCTTTGGAAACAGTGAATATCACAGTAGAGATAATTGAATCCAAACCACGGAAAGGAAGGAAAACTAAAGCATTCCCATTAGCCATACTTTCTAGTTCTCTATTTTAGAAAGGTTTATCAGCACTCTCAGAGTTTTTTTGTTTTAAAAGTTTTTTTCTCTAACAAGAGAGAAATAGACTCATCAGGTGTTCGTAAAGTTGAAAGTTACAGAAATCAATGCAGGTTAAGCCTGAATAATCTTGTTGCAATTAAACCAAAGTATGAATAGTAATTTCTGTCTCATTGTTGTGATGACAAAATGATTGGATCAAGCCAATAACCATCTCAGGGCCACTTATCATAGTCAGTATAATTCAATCAATCAATTATCATCCTGTTTACCAGTGGTTTATGGTGCAAACATAATGGTTGAAATTGACTGGCAGAGTAAGCAAACAGTAAGTTGAATTACTGGTGTATGTTTTTAGGTCAATGGATACTAGCGAGCAGGTTGTGTTCAAAATTTGTCAGGGATAAACAGTCAACAATTCAGGATCTGAGTATCTAAAACTCTCCACTTCCAGAGCTTAAATAAAAACAGATTAAAATGTTTTAAGCAGCCTCAGTGGCTGAACTGTGGAGACCATAGTGAATCTCATCTTAAAAGTTGTTTATGCTTGGAGGTTCTTAGCTATAATTTTGTCAGCTCGTTACCAACTTCACACAGTATTGTTATTTTGGTTTTCACAGTTTGCTTTTGATTCAAATATAGGGAGGGATGCAAGGAAGATCAGCCTGTTTTCTACTCTTTGCTGAGTGTTGAGGTGGAAGTAGTACATGGCTTGAAGAAAAGTAGTTGTGAGGAATTAGCTAGTGGCAAAATGTTGCTGATGTTTTTACAAAAACATTCACTGAAAATTTTGGCTAAATTTTCAGAAGTTTCAATCACATTAAGGAAAGGGAAAGCTAAATGTACTTAAGCAACGTGGCTAGAGATCTTAGTAGTTCTAGATTAAACAGACTTGTAAAGACAAGGTATTTTTTAGGGTTTTCTATTATTTCTATGTATTTAGGGTTTTTTAATATTTCTATTAGCATCCATCCAGGACATAGCAGGAATTGTTTGAAGCACTGTCTTTGAATTGAATGAACTTAGAATATAAGTTTTAGGATAACTTCAGAACTTTAGTTCCTTTAGTTCCTGGGGATACCAGCTACAATTGTAGCCTGAACCAGCAAAAAGGTTTTGCTTACTTTGAGGTAATTTTGTTGCAATCAACTGTATTAGGGATGACCCAAACTACAACAAACATGATCTGATGTAGAAATAGTCTTTAACTACTTGCTACTTATTTTTATTCTACTTACTCTAGTTAGTTTTTGATTGTGCAATATTTACTTGCATAATGGTGTTTGTTCCAACTGGTTTCCAGATAGATGTGTGTTATTACTTAGGGACAATTTAGATGTTTGCTGTTGATTTTCCAGGGCTGTTCAGATATGACACCAGTGGACTAATGGCACAACTCACATCCTGAGTCCAATAGATTGTGGCATACTGAGTTCTTTTTTAGGGATATGTCATAGTTGTGTAGGATGTGAAAAAATGTTTCTTCACTTCTGCCATAATATCAGCAATGTCTTGCACAGTGGCTTTAGTATGTTGACAGCTCTGTGAGTCCTGAGTGTCTCCATTTGGTTATTGGGTTGAATTTTTATCTCTGAGAAGGCTTTTTTCTTTTTTTTTTTACTTTTTTTAAGTAGCATGAAAATTACGCAGTTTTGGAGTCTACTGGCTACTGCCATGGAAACACAAAAGCATCTTTGGCATAAGACTGTTGAAATACCAGTATTATTATTTTTTGTATCCTTTGTTGAGCTTTCAGAGAATATTTTCATGATGAATTGGACCTTGGCCTTTTTGTACACTGGATGCAGTTGGGCTTTCCACATTTTAATTGTATGGGTAGTTATGTTTATTCTTCTCTCTTTGCAGGGAGGCATTAGATCAGTGTTTTCTAAACTACTGTGAGGCAGGTCATCAGTGAGCTGATTCTGAATGGCACTAGTTTCAATGTTGATGTAGACTTGTATCTAGGTTTCTGTTTGGAGGAAGATGAAAAAATTGAATAGGTTTTCTTAATTGGGGTAATTCAGACCGTGTTTAGAGCAAGATAGAAATTTTCCTATTTGCATTTCTGCAGAAGAAGAAGAAATATGAATTTCTATAGCTCTTAAAGCCCTTTGCCACCACCTTTGCCTCTAAACTTCATCAGAGATGCTTTTGAAAGAGAGCAGGATTATTTTCCAACCATCCCAACACACAGTTGCACAGTCCTGCCATTTGGAATCCCAGGGACTGTGTTGCTGCCTTCCTTCATTGCAAAGATAAGGCTGAAATAATGTTTGCCATGAAGCTGTTGCTTAGTCATTAAAGTAAAACCAGTCAGCACTGGATCTCACATCTTGTTCCAAGGGGAGCAGTGGAACAAATACCCTAGAGCTTATATGCCACTTGGGTAACTATGCCCTCAAATTAAATTAGTAAAAAAGCAGTAAAAGAGAATAAGTTCTTTTGACTATCCTAGCAATAGGGTGGGTCTGCAGATGCATCACACATGCAGATGAGTTATGCTATTAAATGTTAAGGTTGTGGGGTATGAATGCTCTGGGTATTTATATGACTGCTGAGGCAAGTAGTTAAGGTGGTAATATTGTTTCCATGAGCACTTGGACTCTTGAATAGAAGAATATGACACTCTGATGTAGACAAGGCCACAGTTATTTTTACCTATGCTGTGACAAAGCTTAGACCACTGCAAGGTGTGATGCCTTAAGTCCACACCTTGAGACTACTGAAAACTCAAAAAAAGAGTAGTAGTCTTTTGTGGTCTTCTCCCTCAGAAGCTCCAAACAGAAGGATGTAGTGCATTGGAAACTGCTCTGGCTTCTGAAAAGCTTCAGCTTGAAAATCAGAGTAGTAGCAATACCAACAACTTATTAAACAAAGCTGTTCAGAAAATGACTGTTCTGTCATCTGGGAAAGCAAACTGACGTTTAGGCTTTTCACTGCAAAGCATGCTGTGTTTTCTATTTTGTCAGAACAGCATTTCCAGTCAAAGCCTGTTTTGACAGAAAAATCCTGAGTTACCATATTGGTAAAACACCTGATTACCCAAGGAGGGGGATGGTATGGGGGAAAACTCTGGCAAATCTTCCATTCATATCTTGTCCCATCTAAAAAACTATGCCAGATATACTAGATTGGTTCAAAAAGTAGTTATATGAATTATACAGACTATAAATTTTATTTCATTGGTTCTGTAATGCCTCCTATCTGCCCTGATTCTTCAGTTTCATGCATTAAAATGTGACTAAGGGGAGTAACAGTTGTTTTGTGACAACCAACTACCTGACAGCAATTAATGTAATTTCAGTCAGTGCATTGGGGTTGAAGTCAAGCTTCAAGTGTAGCTGAACTTCAGGCCTGTCTCTGTATCCCCAGTAGATTTCACTGAATTTATTTTTTCTTAATTCTTTCTATTAGTATAATAGGCAGATACTTGGAATTCATTTCAATTCTGTAAAGGGAAAATAAAATTTGTACTGGTTTGTTCTGGGACTGCAATTTTGGAATCTGCTAATGACCACAATCAACTTTTGTACAGGTTTTGGTAAACAAAATCAAAGATTTTAAATCCATTTCACTAATTTCTGTAAATTGCAGAAGTTATATAAATCTTTAAAGACTGAGTTTTTCATTTTAACACATGAAGCTGCAGAATTTGCTCCTCATTCTGAGTTCATCACTGCAACCAGCAAGCAAGACTGTGAGACCAGACAAAAAATCCATCAGAAGTAATCCTGGAAGTAGTACACATATGAATCAAAAACATATCTTCCTTCATGTTCATTTCCACTTTGAATATAAGGAAATAGACCTGTGGACTCATTTAACTGCAGTGGCCTATTAGAAATAAATGCTGTTTAATTTAAAGGTTTTAATTGAATGGAAGCTTTAAAAAAAACAACCCTCCCCCTCCCCCCCTCCCCGAGCCAAAACAAGCATCAAGCTATAATTTGTCTCATAAAGAATCAGAATTGGATTAAAATATAACTAAAATTATTTTGTAGATGGAAATTTTACTGAGTGCTTATTCAAATGAGTCATATTTGACATCCAAATAGGTTTCAATACATGGCATTGGTCTTCTAGCTTGCATTCTTAGGGGAGCTGCGCTATCAAATGTAAGCAAACCTGGCAAACTTCAGCTATGGAAGTACAGCAACATGTGAAGTTTAATATCAGGAGCTGTGTAGGTTAGAAAGTTACAGTCATCATTCTAGGGAAGCAGAGATGTATGTGGTCCTTGGTTTAGCAAACTGAGAAAAGAGTATGTTTTAAGACATTAGCTTCATTTAACTAGGCTTGATTTTTGGCAGCCAAACATAAGCTTTGTAAGGGTTTGTGTTTTCACATAGTGACAAAGAAGTGATGACAGTGGAAAGTCACCTGTGCTAGAGGGGGTAGAATGTGCACACGTTTGTGCTAATTTTGAAATTGTCTGCTGCTGTTGTAGCAGTAATGAAACTCTGCCCTAATGAATATGAGATCTGGGTAATTTATTTTGTGACATCTTCAAGTGACCTTCTGTTGCACTATGTTTAGCTTTGCATTTTGCTTTGTTTTTTGTACTTGTAACTATAATTGCTTAAAAAAAACCATGTAAAAAACAAAACAAAAGCCTCAAAAACCACAAAAATGGAGCAGTTCTTTAGGGCTCTATATCATCATCAAGGAGAGGAGAAAATAATTAACTAGATATTTTATGGTGAGCAAGTAAAGCGAAATTGTCACACATGATCCTTCTTCCCAGGCAAATGACACACGTTTTTTTT
>WBNQ01040273.1:0-40455 GCA_013401375.1 Spizella passerina | reverse complement strand
TTTCTTTTTCTAATGATTCTAAAATTTAATATGGTAGTGTGGTAGCTCTTGAAAGCACAATCTATCATATCCAGAAATTAATTAAAAGGAAAACCTGCACAAATGGCTATGGGAAGGAATGCATGAATATCTTATCCAAGATGGTTTAAGGTGCAGTTTCAAGGTCAGCCTGGACCATTCTGGGTCTGTGCTGCAGTCAGAGTGGCAGCTTTGATTTCCTCACCTCTGACCCTGTATTCCTCCTTCCTACTTACACTGGCAATTGCAGGGGTGCAGTAACCCAGTCAGAGGAAGAAAACAAAACTCTGAAACTCCAAATGTCTCCTCCACCTCTTCCCAAGGCAGCCCTGTCCTTCAGAAAGCATGGGAACATTTTTGCTGCAGGAGCAGGTTTGAGTGTGATTGAGTGTGAGCAGGATTGAGTGTTGCTGTGCAATTCTGCAGTTGGAAATTGTTAATTGAAGGTGGAGCAGCACAGGAACAGCAGCTTCAGGTACATTTTGGGTACTTTTTGGGTGCTCTTCTGAGCCTGCGGGGGAGCTGCTTCTGAAAATGCTAAAGACAGCAAAATCCAGATAACTTATCCATGACTTAGAAGAAATTTAAAATTATGGTATAAATGTTAGTTCACAAGTTTCTGTGATTCAGCTTCCTGTAAGATAAAATTTTAGTGTTATCTTTACCCAGCAGTACATATGGTTATAAATGGTGATTTCCCTTTAGTGAGTGGCACTAAGTGCTGCAGTTATCATTAGGTGCAATTTCACCCAATCAGTCATTTCTTAAAGTAAGTCAGTGTCATAAAGGTGGCTTGGGGTTTCTAGGAATCCTTGCATTTACTGTTTGTTAGCAGAAATAAAAAGGTGCAGTTCAGATATTTTATTAGCACTTTGAATTTTACTTGCACTTTGGACATTTGCATGCCTGATATTTATTTTTAAATACATTTGTATGTCTGATATTTATGTTTAAGTACATTTGCATGTCTGATACTTAGGTGTTAATACATAAAAGGAGATTTAGTGTTGTCTTTGTGATGTTGTTACAAATGCTTTGTGTGAAGAAATCTGTAGCAGCACAAAGCTTCAAGAACAGTGTACGTAAAAATACACAAGGCAATGATTACAAACTACACATGGGTGCCTAGCAGGGAAAAGTTTGTAATCCCAAAAATGTGCAGAAACATTTAAGTTATTCAAGGTCATCACAGAAAAGATAGCAAGTAAATTTCAGAGTTATCTTTAAGATTATTAGGACTGCTGGAAAATCAAGCCCTGACATTATCTATGTCAGGAATAAATAAGGTTAAATATGAGTCAAACAGGTTTGTGATAGCTCTTATTTAAAATAGTTTTTTCATTAAGTAACTCTTCTGTTGATCCATGAATCAAAGATTAACATGGGAAAAAGAAATGTATATACACGCATATTACAAAATACTTGCCAGGATTTCATTTCCTGAAAAGTAGAAACCTAAAAAAGAAGCATTCTGGGAATTATTAAAGTTTCTAGCAATTACCTGCCTTAAAAGTTACTGTAGTCTAAAAAAGTAGTCAAAGCCTCAATTTAAAATTAAAGGAAGAAAAAGTAATACAATAACTTCTAAATATAAATCTTATTTTTTAAGCAGCTCTTATTGTGTTGCGGATTTGTTTCAGCATAGTCAATGGCAAAATACATCTATTACCAATCTACAATTTATTCATTTTAATAATTAGTTGGTAAGATCCACCAGACTCCTGAGGAGTTCTGTCATCAAGAATTTTTAAATACAAGATCCCCAGGTGTTTACAGATTAATTATTCACAATGTAGATCAATCAAGTTTTGATAAAATGGTGGTGGTAAAACTGTATACAGAAAGCAAAGACTATTTCACCTTAATATATGTATTAGACTAACCTGAACAAGGTATAAATTTAAACATAAATTGAAATTAAATGTGCAATCCACATCCCAGGTAACCCATTTTGTGATGTCCTGCGTTGCAGTAATAACTGCATGGAAAAATCACTTCCAGTTTTCAACTAATGGTTGAAAACTTCAAGCTTTTAAACTTCAGATTTAGAGACTTTAAATGCACAGACGTATTTGACAGTTGTAATTGAAACAACTTACTATGCAGGAATTTTTTTCCAGTAGCTGCAAACACAAAAACTGCTAGAAGTTAGTTTTGCTGTGTAAAAGCCAGAGTGGGGAATGGAAGGCAGAAAGGAAAATTGGCTTTAAGGAAAAAGGATGGTATCCTAGCCAACCACATCATGCATGACAAGGGCATGATAGCTCATCATGACAAGGAGCTGGAGAAAAGTGGAGTAATTTAGTGTAATCATATGTTTAGAGAAACATAATAAGTAAAGGAGTAATGAATTCAGGTAACATGGGTTTGTCTCCTGTGCTTGTCAGGGTCCTGTAACTGAGTAAGTGTCATTTTGCTATGTGATAATAATACATCTTCTCCTTTATGCCTTCTGTCTTAACTATTTGAAACTACACACTCATCAGGTCAAAAGCTAATGCATATTGTGTGTGTGCACAGTAACCTATTCCAATGAGGGTATTTATCTTAGTTGCTTAAATAGCTCCAGTGCCATATCCTCCTCATCATCCCTGGTGACTTCTGGCTCTTGTAGTGTAATCACTGCATAACAGCAGCCACAGAATTTGGTGTCTCTGTAACCCAACCATGTCTTCTGTACATCTGATAGCTCTGGGAGATTAATAGTGTGTTTTCCTTGGAAATGGTTTGGCTGAAACTATGCTATCATTTGGACACTGTATTTGCATCCATATTATTTTCTCTAATCTAAATAATTTTTATAGCAAGGGGCTGTGGGGTGCTTGTTGTCAGCAACATTGAGTAGCATATTGTTAAGAAATTTTCTTCCTATTCCAGCCTCTTAGTAGAAAATCACTTTTTACATTAGGTCTAACATTTAGAATGGAATATTTTCAATTTTTTTTTTTAATGAGGAACAAACACTGGCAAACTCAGTCTGTCAGCTAAATAAGCCTATATAGCATATTCCTTAAAAATGTAAATGTTGCTTTAGAGCTTGGACTTTAGATGCAGGTTCTCCTGCTAAGGACATGGTTTCTCTCAAAAGAATTCTTCTCTCACAAGCATTTTCTAAACAGTGCTAATGCTTTGTGTCTGGCAAGAAATGTAGTGAACAGCCAACGAGGCTGTATTTGAAATTTTCTCCTCCAAATGTGAACAAAACAAAAGAAATACAGTCAAATGGAAATGAATTTTTTAAAACTTTTTTCTAGTTCTGTTAGTGCAATCTCAGAAAGTCTGAGAGAATACAAACATGTTTCATCTCCAGTGTCATTCAATCTGTTTTTGCTTTTTTGACAATTCAATATGGGTATACTTGAGAATTTAATGTCAGTTCTTTCTNAAACTCAATTTATAAGTCTGCATTGAAACTAGATTATGATTCTGTACTGCAACCTTTGAGGTAGCATAGGCTGCAGCTCCTAGTTCATATTGAATTAATCTTCACACTGTTAGTCTCATTGTTTGCTCTGAAAAGTAAGGTCCAAACTAATTCTTGGAGCTTGGTGACTGAGCAGGTGTTTGCATGCATTGAGTACTCAATGCTGCTGTGGAGGGTTGGCTTCAAGGAAACACTTGTACAGCAAATTTCAGCCCTTTTGGTTCATTGTTGGTGATGCAGCATGAGTGGCTGACTGAGCTGTTCCCCAGTGCCAAACATTCCTGTGCAGCAGCCCTGATCCAGTGCCTGTGCTGGCACCAGGGGCCAAGGCACAGGATGCCATTTCAGACATCCAGGGTCACAGTTTGGATCGTGGGGGAACAGCAAAGCACCGTGCCCTGCCTCTCTCCTTGGCCATTCACAATCTCCCATCTTCTATTTGATACCTATTTAATGCCAGCATAGGACCATTTGCACACCTTTTCCCTCTCTTTTGGCTTATTCCCTCTAATCAGCTTCCTCCCCCAACACACAGAATTTCTCTGGACAATGTGTCACCTCCTTGAGGCTGCCTTACTTTGTCTGGTTGCACTTTTGTCTCCTGCACACAGCGTGTTCCTGCTCCTCACCTCCACAGCACATTGTAACCATAGATACCCTGCACAATCCAAACCGGAGCCTGCAAGGCTCCACACTTGCTCTTGGAAATATTATGATGAAAAGAGTGATTATATTTCAGATCAAGGCTTCAACAAGAATATTAGTTAAAAACTTTGATTAAGAGAAGTGAAAGCATGTGCTCAGCAGTGTGGATCCAGAGGAGTACAGGATGAGTTCCATCTGATATTCATAACTATTGCATGTTAGCATGAAGTGCTACAGAAAAGTACTTTATGTTCATATTGGTGCTCTCTCAAGGCTTGATCCTAAGTCAATTGCAATAAGACTTTCCATTGATTTTAATTTGCTTTGGAACATAGATATTTTATAGTTTTAATTAATAGCTTCAAAATTGTTTACACTTTGTAAAGTGCTTATCATGAGTTCGAATGTAAAATATTATTATATACCATTCCAGTCCTATGCAGCATCCACATCAGCTACTTTGAAGGTATTCAACTGGAGAAATACTTGAACTGGTTTTTTTGAAGGGAGGAAAGACATCCCATACTTATTATGACAATATTTTTCATTTAATGTTGCCCTTAACCTCATTAAGGAAATTTCTTATAACAATTTTTTTTTAAAAAAAGCAGAAGTTCTGTCTTTGTATATGGCTATTAAAATCATGATACATTTTTAGGAGTAAATAAATTTAGGAGAACAGAAATGCATAATGCAGCACCCTTTTATCAAGGGCATGTACCACGCACCAGATGGAAAACAAACTGTGTTTACAACATTACCACTATCGCCACTGACACTACGAGATCTACAATATGTTACAGCAGCAGCTCCATTAACCTTGCTAGTTCTGTTAGAGTTGTCTGGTACTTTGCCCAATCTGTGTTTGTTGTCAGCAAATGGATCAAATTAGGAGATTTCCATTCTGTTTATTGACCTTTTTCCTCCTTTCTCAATTTAGGCCATAGTTCATTAAAAATTGTTCTACTATTGCTCTGTAAAATACTGCAAATAGATGGCTCTGGATCTGTCTGCTACTCCACGTGTAAATTATACCATCCTACCTGAGAGGTGAAACTTCAGAGCAGCCATTGATAGGAAATGTGCTGTAAAAACACCAATCCTGCCTGGTTGGTGGGGTGGCCTTTAGAAGCAGCATTAGGACATGCTGCTGTCCTTGAGTGCAGCCTTGCCCAGGGAACCTTTCACTTTTCAAACCTGAGCAATACTCACTGCTCCAATTCATGTTTTTAATGTAGTCATACTTACTTGTTTGATGACTTGGGGAGCAGTGGGAATGATTTATTTTGTTAAAATGAGTAGTAGTGTAGTAGAGAATCACTAGTAGAGTGATTGTGTTGCCCTTGCCTTGCCGCCTTCACTCCAGCCCAGTGAAAGGATGCTCAGTTTCTAACCTGTGCCTGTCTCAGGAGAGCACCTCCCACCCTTCCATTATCAGCTCAGTTCAGCAGCATCCACTGCAGGCCATATGTTCCCACCCTGTGTTTGTGCTACAGAAATTCACACGCAGCCACATGACAACCCAAGTCTGTGAACTGATCCAGCCCAAACAGAACTGCTTGCTGCTGCTGCGAGTTTTGGCTGGATACATTTCCTACCTCACTGTGTGGCTACAAGAGCCCTTCCACCTCAAGGGAGAACAGAACCAAGTGGCTTTGTGTGAGAAGAGCACAGTAACTCCCCTCCCTAATGATGCTTACCAGATTAAACTGATTGTGGACTAAGATGTTATGCTAGCTAGAAAGTCAGAATGCCTCAGGAAGCCATTTTCAATTAGACTGTTACTTGGAATAAGGTGATGTCCTCCATACACCTACTAAGCCCTTCCTTAGCTTTCTTCCCTCCTTTCCCTCCTTTCCTTCCTTTTCTTCTTCCCTTGGCAGTTCAGTTCATTAAAACCATAAAGGAAACAAAGCTGTAGGGGTAGGAAAATTATTTCAAAGATGGAGACAGAAGTAACCTGATATGGCTTTGTGCAACCTCCCTTCCACTTCTTCCTGTAGTGTGAGCAGTGCTGAGCAGGCAGTTGTGATTTAGATCAACCTGCCACAGCAAGCTGAATAACCTCCTGACCTTCAGTTCTACTGTGATACACAGGGTTCGTTTGTCTCAGCTAAAAGCAACTTATACTGAAGGAAAATAAGGCCTGTTCTCAGTTTGGACGAGATTTAAGGCATTGCATCAACAGTCAGGCAGGTGGAAATGGTAGAGGTTTTTCTACTGCATAAAATGTGGCAAATTTAAAACTTGGGATTTTTTTTGGTACCCTTATATTGACTTATCTCATGCATAGGAAAAAAAACTTTTATGAGAAATAATAAGGGGAAAAAAATTAAGTTTTCTGCATTCATCTTGGCTGCCATCCCCATTCTGCTTAAAGCCTGTGTCAAAAAAGCATGGTCTACTTATGGACAGCCAGAGCAACACTTATGATTCTGAACATTTACACCCAATCCCTTCAAATTTAAATAATATATAAAACACTTTTAGAATCCATCAGTCACTATAGCAATGATAGGCAGGGATTATTTTCTCTGTCCATGAGTGCTACATTTCCATCTTAATGCAAAGCTTATCTTGCCTTGGATCCTGAGTTGTGTTGCATAGGCTGAAGCCATTTGGTGAAAGCCTTTTCAGCTTCAGACTGGTGTGTGTTAGTCTGAGTGTGCCTTGGCAAAGCAGCTTGATGTTTTCTGATAAGGGGTGATCTAATCAGTTAGGAAAAAAAACTCCATTATAATCATCACTGTTGGTAGGAACAGGAAGGTCATAGACGTAAATGAAAATATATTGATTTACAAACTCCTGAATTTATCATTGCAATTGCAGTTATTTAAGTTATCAGGATTGGTACTACCATGACACAGGTTGAGCCTATGTGCTTCTCTGGTTTTAGCCAGGGAGAGCATTTGGGGTACAGCTTATTCCAGCAGGAACAGAGGCATAGCTGATGGGCATAAATAAACTTGGAGTGATAGATATGGTGTCTTCTGCTTTAGCCCTCTCAACTGACTTTTATGCATCCTTTGTAAAGCCTGTAGGCCACACATGGCTTCTGTACAATATCTGCCTACACAAGAAAGAAAAAGAATCCTTTATTTTTAGTCAAGCTCAGTTCATAGGTATACTACTAGTAGTGTAATATAGGTGAACCAATAAACAGATAATAACAATAGCTTTTGCAAATAAAGAACAATAATGTAATCAGAAGAGCTTATACAAATTCTCTTTGAGGTTAAACTTGAGGTCAGAAATAAAATCATTGCAGTTTTGCATTTTTCTGGCATTTGCTGGAAAGACTTCTAAAGAATGCACCATATTGGGAGAAAACTTATCCTTCCATGTCTGCACAAAATTAACCACTAAACTGTGTATCCCTAATGAAGGAAGGTATATACTATTCCAAGTAAAGGTGACTGCCTCCCTTGGATCTGCTCTTGAGAACTAGTGAAGACAAAGGGGTAAGCAGGGATTTTATTCAAGACTGCCTTAAATAAGTTATTTAATAACAACAACATAGTATGCACCTTCCTTCTTCATGGTTATTATCAAAATATTTACAATAATTTATTTATGATAGCAAGTAGCATTTATTTTCATGTGTTAAGCACATTGTCTTCCATGTTTGCTTTCAAGATGAGAAGTAATATTTCTGCCCATTATTGTGCCTTCTGAATTTATCACAACTATTTTCAAAAATGTTTTTCTACCTGAAATTGCTATGCATAGGCGCAGCATATCTGCTCCCTGAGATTTCTTTTGTGTTTACTACTTGAGCTGGCTTCTCTGTCAAAGCAGATGAAGCCAAACAGTCATGGAGCAGTTTTGGAAGCCTCCATGTGATCTGTCATATTTACCTTTAACAGACTGCAGTATGAGACTGAAACATGGGGTCTCCTGTCAGAGCAGAGTAGAAACAGGGCTTTTCTGTGTGCCTGATAATGGAAGAGGTCACTTTTTAGAGCACCTTACCTTACAGCAAATGGTTTAAGAGAAGCACTGGTGAGCCATCCTTCATTTGAGCCTGCTACAGACAGCTCCTTGTCTGTAACAAGACAGGAGGGAAGCCCAAATTGATAACTGAGTTGTACCCATATCACTTGTGTATTCATTCCTTCATGTACTTTGCCTGCAGTGTTTCTGAAAGATAAAACACTGCTTAGGCTGATGAGAAGGAGCGGATAGGAAGAACTGTTTGGATATAATGAGAAATAAGATATCTTAAAGTAGAATCTATTTGTTTTTCTTTTTCACTAACACTCCTGACATGATATTCTTTTAGAGGCTTTGTTATGAGCATGGTTTTATCTATAATGCATGTGGGCAGATATGTAAAGGAGCAAGGGAAGGAATAAAAAAAGAGAAGGAAACTAACAGCCTCAGAGTAGATACCAAGCTTCTGTGAAAGCATCAGTCAAGATAGGAAATTATAATCTTTTGTAACAAAGAGTAAAGTCTGAGCACAAATGCCCATGGACAAATAAAGAGTGACCCTGGTTGCTCCAGCACAGTTTGGTGGTTTATCTTTGTGAGGCTCCTGCTCTTTTGGTTGTTCATTAGAGCAGTAAATTTCTGTGCAGAGTATTTGGTTTTACTCAGATGTTACTGTTGTTATGTTTGTGGGCACAGATCCAGAATCATGCAAAAAGGGCAGCAGTGTATGGACTTCGTTGTTGTCCTGTCCTGGACTGCAGCATGAGTAGAAGTTGCAATATTAAATAAGCAGGGAGATGCATTGTGTATTGTCACCTAATACCTGCAGCCGTTTTTCTTTGCTATGCTCTGAGGCCTTGCCCTTTATGCTTTTATAACACTTTTCTTCCACTATTGGAATCCTCTCTTTATAGACATGCAACTTCAATCTATTCACTTCTTAGCAGCTTAAAGAGTAAGTTCAACCTCTTTTTTCAAAAGATTTGTTGGCTCCCAGTGTTAGGTGTGCACTATTGCTTCACAGTTGAAGTGGTTTGGGCCTCAGGTGACACTAATTTCTGCCAGATTTGTTGCAACTTCTTATTCAATATCTTAACCAATCTTCTGAGTGTTTAAATGCTAATCAAGGTTGTTGCTGGCAGGGGTGAACAGCGACAGGGATGAATAAAGACAGGGACACAAGGCTGCAGTGTGATTTAACTCATCCAAATGTACTCATTCATCTCTCTCACTAAAGTCTGTAATAATCAGGAATCTTCATAAACCAAAGATCAAATATATTTTAAAAGGTAAATTCTGTAGGGCTGTCTCATTTTTATTGAATTTTTCTGTTTTGGAGCTGAAAGTCTATAGAAATTCCTGTGAGGCATTAACTGACTAAAATACAGTCTCACACACATACAGAGGAATGTAACCTGTTGCATTCCTGAGGCACTTCCTCAAAAGAAATAATACTAATGAGAAAAAGATAAATATCTGTATTGCTTCTTCTGATTGTTTTGGTTTTAACAGTTCAGTCTTTATACCCAAAAAATATTTAGTCTTACTAAAATACAGCTGGGGAGGTGCAGCAGTACTTACAGGACCTGGCTAATGACAGCAGTGGCTTTTCATGACATCTGTTTGGTATGCTTCAGCATGACCTTGTCAAAGTTAAAAGCTCATAACATTCATATTTTTTTTATAGCATTATGATTCTGCATAACAGTGCTAAAAACAAAACCACAGTATAATTATCCTGTCAATCAAGCTGCCAGAAAAGGCATTTTCCACTAGCTTTGCACCTACTAAACTGTAAATAATTTATAAAATTAGAAGTCAAGACTAAGTGGAAGCATTTTGGGTCTAGTTAAGCACTTGTCAGAGCTCTGTGGTTTAAGTGACCCCACACACTGAGCTCTGGGTGCTTACTTCCATCCTCTGAGTGTGAAAATGGTCATTTGTCCTTGTATTGCTGTACATGCACCTAATAAAAATATCAAGCTGTTAATAGAGCTGTGAACAGGTGTACAGTGGATGTTGTAATGATGTTTTATTCATTTGAATTTCCAGCCCATTTAGTCTCACCCAATGAACAACAAAAAATATTTTCTTCATTATCTCCAATTAATGTAAATGTCAAATATTTGAATATATTATCACACCGATAATTCAGTACACTGGTTGATTTGTGGAGTATTTGCATTAAAGTGACAATTAAAACAAGGGGAAAAGTAATCCAGAATGCATGTTCTTATCTCCTGTCATGTTCTTACAGAGATGTTGGACTTGCTTCCCTGAGATCTTTTGACTGTGGTAAACAAGTTGGTTAAAGCCTTTGGGTTGCCATTGTTTGTATCTGGTCGTTTAAAAATGATAATAATTGATTTGTAATTATTTCACAACAAGGTTTGTTGGCTATTCATTGTTCTGCTCAGCCCGGGTAGGGTTAATTTCCTTGCTGGTGGCTGGTGCAGTGCTCTGGGTTTCTGTGAGAATCTCTGATAACACATTGCTGTAGGAGCTGCTGCTGGGCACACACAGGGGCTGCTCTGCTTCTCCTGCCAGGGGGCTGGGAGGGGACAGGGCTGGGACAGCTGACAGCTCACCCCAGGGATGTTCCCCACACCTTCCAGTGTCCTGCTGAGCAGTAGAGCTGAGCAGAGCTAGCCAGGGGTGGTGACCCCCCGATCAGGGCGTGCTCAGAGGGGATGAGCAATCCCGTTGTGCATCATTTGTTTGTATTTTCATTTAACATTATTACTGTTTTTCCTTCCTCTTCTGTCCTGTGAAACTGTCTTTATCTTGACCCACAAGTTTTGCTTTTTTTCTGGTTCTCTCTCCCTTCTCACTGCAGGGAGGGAGTGAATGGCTCTGTGGTGCTCTGTCTGCTTGCCAGCTTAAACCACAGCACTCTTTAAAATTTAGTTGACAGATACTAATCTCTCACAACAGAGCTGTTCTGAGGGCAGAAGCCTGCTTTATGGATACATAAAACCAAATGTGTTCTGACAGGATGGAGGCAATCAAATAATTATCATGTGTTTATCTTTTGATAGCTCTCCCTCCTTTAACTTCTCTTGTGCTCATTTGTGACTTGGTCTGAGCCTGTCCCAGTGCAGCACTGGGCAAGGAGGGGGCAGCTGGGCACTTGCATGGGTAGAGCTCTGCTGCTTTCAGGAGAACACTGCTGGAATGTTCTACAGGCACCCAGAGGGCACACCTGGGACACTACAAACAATAGAAAAATTATTGCACTCTCATGCTTAATTAATTAGCACTCCTAACACTTCTGTTACTTGGTTTTGGATGGTAGGTTGCTTATTGAGATTCTTACCAATGGACCTAATTTTACCAATAGACCTCTACTTGGGGCCTAATTTCTTTTTACTTTTTAATTTTTTTTTCTGTTATAGAGCTAAACTTTATATGAACTCTATACATTCAGATAGTAATTTCAAAAAGCCCTTTCTCACATGGAGAAAATATGAAGCAAAACTAACCCAGGAATCCACACAAACCACAGCTCATCACAGACTTTACATGGAAAGAGTCATGTGGTCATAACACATTTTCCCCCAAGTTTTGCATATGATCAAAATCTGCTCTGCTGAGAATATTGGACATGCTTAGTCCATTATTACTAACACATGCAAGTTCCTGTGGTAAGTTTATAATTGTTGAAGAACCACAGAAACACTCAATAGCATTTCCCATCCCTCCTTCCTTCCCTCCACTTGTAAGAACTCAATATTTGTGGTGTTTCACCAAAGAAGGAGTTGGTGCCCTTTGTGCTGCTCAGTTGTGGTTTTAGTAACAAGTGTTAAGTGCAGCGTACCAAGATTGTGGTGTGCGATCCCATCCACTTCTGTTTCTTGTCTAAGAATTTAATTTTGGGAGTAGGAGACAGATGATTGTGGAGCAGGAGGGTGGCTGTGGAAAAGGCAGGACTTTGCTGTTTTGTAGTCTTATATTTATGCCCACACCACATGCTGAGATTCTGCACCTTTTTAGACTGGTGAGGTTGAAAGAGCTGCAGGTAGGATATGCTGCTTGTATTTTTTTCCCTCTTACAAACAGAATTAGTTGCTATTTTACAGAAAGTGGAATTCCAGGTTTTTGCCAAAAAATGTCAGCCGCTTACTCTTTTCTTTTTTCTCTAATGCTGGGCTGAATCCTCTGAGATTATTATTTTGGAGTTTGAGAAGCAACGAAATTTTACCTTCCGTGAGCAAAATAATTAGGGAAGATGGGAGAGTTCCAAGAGAACTGGATGTCTGGAGCACAGTGGGTGTTGCAAGAGAATTGAGACCATAGTTAGTTTAGCTTGTAATAAATGAAGTGAGATGGTATGCTATAAATTCTAGGTGTGGGATTCAGAAGATGGAAAAAGTGGCTTAGTACCTCTTATTTGAAAGATAAAATAAAACTGAAATGCCAGGTACAAAGAAATAGTGATAGAAATGTAGATGAGAAAATATTTAGACCTTTTCCATACTTTTTGTATGAGTTGAGTTGTGTGAGAAATAATAAAAGGTTAATGTTTCTCTTTTTCTAAAGAAACTCTTCTTCCCTGTGATTTGGCTTTAAAGCTGCTTTTGTTATGCCTACAGTGGTTCAAATCCAATTCTGAATTTTTAGAGTTGCTTTGATTTTTTTCTGTTACCTTTGCAACTTCATCAGCATTCAGAGAACCAAATAATGATCCAGCAAGGTGTAAAGTAGTTGGCATTATTAATAAAACTAAAAGAGAAGGGACCTAAAGGGGAACAGAGAGAGGATTCTTGGGAAGAGCATACTTAAAGTTATTCCATTTCTGTAGCTGAGGTCACAGGGGACTGTCTTGTGTGGTAAAGCTTTCATGCTTTATGATCACACAGAAAATTTAATCCCACTCTGGTTAAAAATGCCAGCTTCATGCCACTGCAGAGGGAAACATGCAGCTTATGAATTTGCAGAGTAAATACAAGAAGAAAATATAACGAAATGTGTTCTAGGAGGCTAACTGATTTTTATTATAAGTTCATAGTAAAAATATTGATAACAGCTGAAATTTACTGTGTAAAACTATGCAAATGGAGGAATGGGTAAAAACTGTGAGAAGATCAAGTCATGTATTGTATTGCTTATAGACCAGTTCTCATCAAAAGAGCTTTATAAAGTCCTACATAGCCTCATTATGGGTGTAATGTGTGGAATACCATACTCTGGGAGAACAGGAAAGAAATTTAGATGCAGTAGGCAAAGTCAGAGGTAGCAAAAACTGGAAATACTGAAGGAATCTGTACATGTGAGCAAAGCTTTCTGGGACAATGTATTTTAAATTACAGAAAAGCTTTCTCTAACAGCTTCCTCACAATTTATGCAATGGTAAATCAAAAGTATAATGAACATTAGTTTTATATCTGCAGAGTACCCTGAACAAGAGAGGAGGGAAGGAAGACAGGAAAAACCCCAACACCTTAATTCTACAGGAACCTGGTGAAGGAGGTCCAGGGTGCTTTTTTAAACCTGGAAGTTCCACTAAATTGCTTTCACTTTGGTTTTGCTGGAGTTTTGGCATTTATAACTGCCCAAGTTATAACTGCTGTGTTGGGCACTGGCACTGCCTGTGCTCCTGCTCACTGCTGGGGAGGTGGGGGCACAAATCCATGTCAGCTGCTGCCCTGCTTCCCCTCCCTGTCACCATCTCCTGAGGTGCTCTATGAAATAAGAGTTATTTTATGACAGTAAAAGCAAAAAGGCTTCCATTTCATGGTTGTTTTGAGTCAGTCTTTTCATGTTCAATCCCTTTTATCCACGCAGTTCTGTGTCACTGTCTTGGCAGTTGTTGGGCTCTGGGTCAGGCAAGTGTCTCAAGAGACTGCAGTTCAAGTGTGCCCAAAAAAGGAAAGAAAGTGGGTTTTTTAATATGACTGAAAACCTTATTTTCTTTAGTTTTTTGCCTGACTTAATATAAACTTTGAATCCAGGACATTACATGATTCAATTTCAAATTTCAGTGGGAGGTTGTTTTTTTTCCCCTCAAAACAAATTAATTGACCTATTTCTAGTTGAAAGTTGTTATTCCCAAATTCTGTATTGCTTCTAATGTCCAAATTATTTTCTCAGGTTTCTTGGCAGTTAGAGATACGTGTAAATAATTGGTAATAAAAGGCAAAGATTGCAGTGGGTAAAGGGAATTAAATATCTTCCCATTTCATTCAGGGAGCATATCATAAAGAAGATACTTAACCAGAGTTTTTAGAGTACTCTTATATACATCCAACAAGTTAATCTCATTTCCCTGCAGTCATTATAACAAACTGCTATCAATGAATTCACTGATTAGTGACTACATCATAGCTGACAAGCCTTCCCATGCACAATAATCTAAATTTTTGGAATTCATGGCTCAGAAGTCACCTGGTGGAATTCAAATATGATGTGTGTCAAAGCTTGAACACATAGTAATTTTTTGTAATTATGGACTATCATTTAAATTATATTTTTACATCTAAAATATGAATAAGGTTGATGATTTCTGATCATTTGTAGTGCAACAGAGAGATACAGATAAAGGGAAAGTGAAGAATGTGTTCGAAAATAATCTAAAAAAAGTCAGTGTTCAAACTGTAATTTACCAATGAGTATCCAAAAAAACCCCAAATCCTGAAGAAGAGCAGGAAAAAGCAAAGATTCTTTAAAAATATCTTTCCCTTTGTAGTTTCCCTAGAAGAAATAGCAAGGACTGTTCAACTCCAATGTATTTTAAGTAATTGATGAAGAACAATTTTCCTGGCAATTACTTTTAATGTCTGTATCTCAGAGGATAATAATATTTGAGCCTCAGGCCGTGCAATTGTATCTTCTGCTGTCTGCATTAGAAATAATGCTTAGATTCATGTGCTTAATTCTCCAGTCCTTGCTCTCTTTGTAGCATTCTGCATCATAGCAAAAATATATTTGAATAAGTATTTTCTCTTTTTTCTGAAGTTATTTTAGAGTAACTATGCTGTAGTGTGTAGAGAGATAAAGTAATCATAACATTGTGTGTGGTGCTAAAGGGCAACAGAAGTGTGCCTGAGTGGAGGCAGATAAGCTTGTGCAGCTTTGAGAATTTTTAAAGCCACCATGTTTTGGACTTTTTTTGAAAAATGTTAGAAAATTATTTCTGGCTTGCCCCTGAAAATGCTGCATTAATGAGATCACATGCAGCAAGAAGCTCAGATCTGAGCTGAGAAGCAAAAAGATTGAATGATTTGCTCAAAATTCTTTTAACATCTTTTTTGTGTTAATGATTGAATGAGTTGTGAGAGAATGGAGCCTCAATGGTGAATTTCTGCAGCTCTGTGCTCAATAGCAAGGCCAACTAGGAGTCTATTCAGTGATCCTTGCAAATTAGGGCTGCTTTAGGGATGTGACGTGTCCCCGAGGGCTCCCCAGCAGATGAGAGCAGTTGGGAAGTAATAAGGCTCTGCCATTCAGGATCAGTGATTTATGACCCCAGAAATAATGCAAAGAGTAACTGAAATCAGCCCTTCTACACGCCAGAATAACAACACAACACAATGGAAACTTTGCTTCATGTCAGTAGGTGTGCTTCTGGTTTCTGCAACAGCTTCTAGGAGATGCAAGGCCAGGTTTACAGATGGACAATCAGCAGCTCCTTGAGTTTTGAGGGTTTTTTCTGAAGGAGAATTTCCTTTTTCAGTGTGCAATAAAGAGGCAGCTGCAGGCACACATGGCTGTGCACACAGACATGGATAAAATCAAGGCTGTGCATTCTCTGCTTGTTAAAAACTTACAACCAGGGCTCTGGTTACAAAGCTGACAAAACACTGTGGGGTAAAAAGATGCACAATTTGTAACCATAATCTGTTAGAGCAGCTTCACCTATTGCACTGTGTGCATGCTCCCATCAGAAAAAAAAAATAAAAATCCATGTTTTAACAGAACCAACAGTGTTCAGGTTCATCAGGGAGTTTTTGTGCTTTGGGAAGACTACAAATGAAGACTTAATTGGACAACAACAAAATAAGTATCAAGACAATCTCACAACCTATTTTTCGATAATTGTTTCTTCTCTTAAGAGAACATTACCTCTCTCACAGATGGTCAGAGTGATGCATTTGGGGAAATCAGCCAAACTTGGCTTTTTTCCTGGTTGCTCTGCTTAGTAACTGCAGCATTTAACCCCAGAAGTATTATTTAACTTTGCTCCAGATACCATTTTAATCAAAAGTACTCGACTTCACAGTTGGAAAACTCTCCTTAAGGTCTCTGAACACTTTTTTTTTTGTTTGTTTTGGACTTATGGAAACAAATTTTTCCAAAGAAATGTTTACTTACTTTTAAATCTCTTGAAAAGGGATTTTTGAAATTGACTGGTAAAGAAGTGAGTCAGGTTTATGTCATAGTAGTAGTAGTTGATTTTCCAACTGTCAAATCAGTGGTCTGGGGATAAAATATTTATTTCTACCTTATACATTGACATACATAGGAAGGTAAAATAGTTGGGACACTCATGTGAAGCTGGGTGGTTTGACTGTTAGGTGAGTACATTCACTGAAACTAAAATCCAGGATTTAGCCTCTCTTTTCTCTAGTACCTTGTGCTAATAACATTTTCCAGTGATTTTGGTGTAAACTTGAATGTGCAGAGGGGTAAGGCAGCCATGTGCTGGTACGTGGGATTGCTGAGGCCAGGTTTCCCCATGGGTGCCTGGGCAGGCAGAGGCTGTTCCTGACTCAGGGGCTGTTCCTGACTCAGGGGCTGTTCCTGCTCCAGGGCCTGTTCCTGCCCCAGGGGCCTGTTCCTGCCCCAGGGGCCTGTTCCTGCCCCAGGGGCTGTTCCTGCCCCAGGGGCTGTTCCTGCTCCAGGGCCTGTTCCTGCCCCAGGGGCCTGTTCCTGCCCCAGGGGCCTGTTCCTGCCCCAGGGGCTGTTCCTGCCCCAGGGGCTGTTCCTGCTCCAGGGCCTGTTCCTGCCCCAGGGGCCTGTTCCTGCCCCAGGGGCCTGTTCCTGCCCCAGGGGCTGTTCCTGCCCCAGGGGCTGTTCCTGCTCCAGGGCCTGTTCCTGCCCCAGGGGCCTGTTCCTGCCCCAGGGGCTGTTCCTCTCTGCTCTCAGGCTCTGGGATCCCTTCAGCCAGGAGGTCAGCAGGGGAGCAGGGGGCAGACACCCATCTCCATCATCTCCTGAGTCAGGCTGGCCAGAGCAGCTGGGTGTCTCACCTGTCCTTTTCCCTCTGTCATTTGGGAAGGCTCAGTGTGTCCACAGAAGTTATACAAACACCATTTTTAGACATTAAACTGCAACTGAAAGGCTGATATTTGGCTATGACAGCTCATTCAGCTCCTGTGAGATGCATGGATAATCATCCTGTCATTATTCTTGGGAAGAGCTCCTATGATATTTCAGATGACCTGTAGTTTTGGTTTCTTACTCCATTCCTGTTGGGTACCTTGAAGGCAGAGTTTCTTCACAGAGGAGTTTGATCTTGTGCCAGTCTCTGCATTTGTGGAGATTATTCCCTTTCCCACTGCTCCTAGGTGAGCTGGGCTCCATGCTGCAGGATGCTTTGGGTTTGGCTCCACGCCCAGGATCTCAGCACATTCCTCTTAATGGACTTTTTTTTTTTTTTAATCTCTCTCTACTTTTCTCTTTGCTGTCTGTCTTTTAGTACAAGTAAAATTTTATTTGTATGATAAGCATGAGTGGGCCAGCCCACCTTTTGCACAGCTAGAAATTTCATTTATTTCCAACTCTGCTTTGCTCCCCTCCATGGAGCTGAGATTAAGCTGGTTCCCACACTGTCACTCTGCAGCACAGGCAGGGATAGGGAGTCTAGAAAAGCAGAAAATACTTGAGCAGTAATTGAGCTAGAAATTATTTTTAAGAAATATTTTGTTCATTTAAAACTATATTCGCTTTTTAAAACAAATATATAGAAATTATTTGTTTTAAAATGCTAAAAACCAGCTGTTTAAGAAATCTCTTGCCAAGAAAAGGAATTTTAAAAAGAAACAAAAACCTCACATTAACTCCTCATAGTCATCTACCAGGTGCGGTTAGGGCCGCTTGTATTAACTCTTCAAGTACCTTTGTACACATCCATCATTCTTCCAGAAAATGAAGAATTTCCTCAGAGAACTGTGTTCCATTCTGAGCACTTCACACTGTGGACAGGTCTCCTTTACCAGGATAGGCTGAAGCAACCTTTCCCACATGGCCCATGTTATCACTCTCTGGCAGTTGACAGCAGAGCTTTTCATGTTTGCTCTCCCTAATCTATTTGAGTACAAAGATCTGGTTTAGTGCAAGTGATCTCTTTTTAAACTGCTTAAAATACCCTGTGTGCTACAGATTAAGAGGTTATGGAACACAGAGATGAGCAGCTCTCTGGTAAATGCAAAGGAGTGTTGCTCTGATTTGGAGTGGCAAGGCAAGTGTCTGTCCCTCTGGAAAAGCCACTTGCATCTGTTAGCACCTCTGCTGGCAATCATCCAGGACTTCCTGGGGAAAGAGATTGTTGGTTTGTTTATTTAGTGTGTTGAAAAAGGATCTTATAACTGTCTAGCAGCTGAAAGAATTAAATCTATTTAAATATGCTAGAGAGGAAGTTTCTGCAGAATGCAAGTGTAAATATTGCTAAGGGATACAAAGGAATGGATGGAATAAAATAGGAAAAGGAAATAGCCTGGTTTAATGATTAAAAAGAAATACTTCATTGTAGAGGTATTTCTTAATGTTAAGTTGCTAGGTTTATTTCAGAGTAGCTGTAATATATTAATGCATGATAGTTGGTGATTTGTTCATAATGAACAATTGTGTTAACTTCTAATTTTCATATCTCTAAAAAAGGAACACAGAAAAAAATCAATTCTATTAATTGCTTGTATTCAATTCCAATTATAATGATAGTGTTTAATGCCAGCTTGCTAAAGGCCAGTATGAGTTACTCATTACCTGCTTAGAGGGTTCAGCTTTCTATTTATTGTTTGATGTTAAGCACGAGTGGTGTCTGTTTGAAGAGGAAAGATTTCTTCTGTTCCTTTGCATGTTGACACCATTCCACAGTTATCTGTAATCCCATGGAAATGTAGTCAAATGTAGTTTGGAGTGTAGGCAGTAATATGCTGGAGAGTCTCTGCTGTCAGTAGTGAAAAGGAAAGGACATGGCAGGGTGAGTACCCTGTCTAAAGTGACAACTGTGTGTCCCTGTGGGGCTGGCCAGGGATCACAGACCCAGGAGAGAGAGCTGTGGATGGGGTGGTGAGTTTGTTCTGAGGGAATGGTTGAGTTTCTGGGGAGTTCCTGCAGGAAAGGGGATCATGGAAATGCTAAGTGGCAGCTGGAGGCACCAAAGCATTCCTAAACATGGAATGGAGGCGTGTGTCCAAGTGGGGCTGGGATCCTGTGTGGTTCAAGGACTCTTTGGTGGCTGCTGGCTGCTTTCTGCAAGGAGAGCAGGATGAGCCAGCCTTGTTATCCAGGCACGGAAACAGAGACTCTTTCCCTGTGTTCCTGTGGGATTTGTGCTGTTGGCTCTCCTTCCTCTCCCCCAGCTGCAGCTCTCCCATTTTGCCTCTATCACTCAAACTCTTGGAGGTCCTTCCTCTGCCTCAGGAATCTTTCAGGCTCCTGCCACAAGCCTCCTGCTTCTGCTTCCAGTCTCCAGTGCTTCCAAAAGAGAAAAGGAGATTTTTCTGGGGTAAGCTGAAAGAACCAGGACCTCCATAATCAGAAACAATTTTGTTTGGTTAAAAGGTTTTAACAGAAAACTCAAGGAGCTTAACAAATCCACAGAGAGGCAGCTCTGTAAGAATTCTTTTGTTTATTGTGAGTTTTTTTTCTCTTAGTAAAATGGCTTAAATAGCTCCACCACATCAGATTGGCTTGTTGCTTCAAGCAACTTTTAGAAGCTTTTTCATGCCCTCTGATAGCTTATTGTGGAAAATACACTCGTGCTTTGTCAAAGGGAAAAAAACCCTAAACTAATTAAATACATATTACTTATCAATAATGTGTATTCAGCTTCTTTTTAATTGGGAATCTTCATTTACAAACTAAGGACAGTTGAGGTCTCTTAGATTCAAGTCATCATTTTTCAAAGCAACCAAGGCAGTTCTTGTATTGTCTCAAGACTGAGCAACCTTGGAGTAGAAAATTGTGAGTAAATGTGAAATTCTCTTACCTTTTTTACATGTTTTTCTTTTTTACAAAAATTCATTGTCTTTTTTTAGAAAATTCATAAAGAAATTTAAATCTCTACAAGCTGCATAGCAAAGCAATTTAGCCAGAATATAAAAACAAAAGTATGGAAAAATACCTTTTTTTCTAAACACAGATTTTAATTAGGAAGAAGGTCTGAGCCAGACTATTATTTTCAGGTCTGCACCAAACCAAGAGTTTTAATTAGTCCAGAAAGAATCAAGAACTTGACATGTTCTATCAGGATTAAAGAGGGACGAGGGAAAGGCAGGGGGAATAATCAGACACATAGAAAGCAGTTTTTTGTCAGCTAGGGGAATACCATTAATCCATGTGTCAGATAGTATACATATACTGCTCTCCCAGGCATTAACTAATTGTTCCTACATTAAAAATATTTTCTTGTATAAATTACTTATAAAAGAAACTTCTTTTTTTCTCCTTTGGTTGCCTTTTTAATTTTTTTTACTATCACAGTTTATTCAGTTGTGTTTTTACATGTGTATTTAGCAGGTCACTTGGACTCCAGATGATCTTCAGAGGTCCCTTGCAACCCCAACTGTTCTGTGATCTAGTTTGTCAGCTATTTCTGCCAGATTTTGGCAGATTGCCTTCACTAATAACATTAATTTACTACGTCGTGTAACATACTTTGTTTACTATTTCGTATCTTAGAAAAAAAGTTGTCATGCAGCTCTATTTTCTTCAGTAGCTGTCAGAAAATAGTAACTGAAATGAGTTTGTAATCAGTCCTCGTTGGGAGGCTGAGCTGAACACTGGAGTGGTCCATATGTCTTGAAGGTTTAAGTTGCAGTTTTCTTAATTAATTGCTGCTCAGCTTTTAAAGCATAACATCTCTAATATGGAATAAAAACTAGTGTGATGTGATTTTTGCACGGCACTGCTATACCTTGTGGGTTTGTTTCAGGTTTTCTAAGTCTGTTTTTAAACATGGTGGGTTGCCATTTAAATCAGTGTGGGCACTGCGTGTCTGCCATTGTGGTGCATGTTTAATTTAGAAAGTGGGAGTTGCCTGCTCATTCTTTAAGAAAAGAATGGAAAGCTTTGTTTGCAAACACAGCATTTTCTTCTGTATCTGTCCAATATATTAATAATAAAAGCTCCCCTATGATCCATCTGAGGGCTGCACTGATGGAGCTGCTCCCCAGCCCTTTGCAGTGAGGGACTCAGCCCAGGGAGCTGGAGCAGCTTCCTCACCATTTGAAGCTGAAATCTCTTGTTTGACTGAGGGAGAGGTGTTGCACTCCCATCTTTGGTCATGCTGGGTATCAGCTCTAATGATTGGCAGGAGGGAGATAGCAAGGACAAGTCTGCTGCAACATCTTCAGCCCCTCCTGACACTGGAAATAGAATTTTTCCTTCCTGTGCTCCAGCTTAGCCACTGGTGCTTGTGTTGAATGGATGATACCTTTGTCCTGACACCAACAAAGAGCACAAATTATTGGAGACAAGAAATGTGGTAAATATAGTTTACAGACCCAATGCCAACTTCATCCTCTGTCATCACCATTGGAAATATCCAAGTTCAAGATGTGATTTTATTTTTTTCCCCAGGTAGGAAATGCCCATGTTCTGTAGGATTTTAAAGTTTTATTCTATACCCTCTTACTTCAAAAGGAGCAGACATTATATAAAGTCAGATAATTAACTAAAATCTTTGCAACTAGCAGTCAGAGATCAAATAATTTCTTAGCAAATATGAGTAATATTAATTACAGAGTTCAGAGGTTCACCCAGTTTACAGTAGAATGCAGGGTGAAGTATTGAAAACTAATAAAGTTCTTTGGTTACTGAATGTGTAATGAGAAATGGTAGGAACCATCCCTATAATTTGTATATGCAGGGAATGGTGAAAAAATATTTGTATGGCTGTGTGTTTGCAACATGGTGGTTTAGAAATACATCCAGAAATGGCAGGTAAATATTTATATGGGCAGATTCAGGGTAAAAGAGGAAGTTTTTTCTCCAGAAAAGGATGGCTTAATTTATCCCATTTTGCTTCTTGGAAGGGCCAATAATTGTATATCTGTTGTCTTAGGTATATGTATTTACAACTGCAATCTGAATAGCTGCAGCTTTTAAGAATAAATGATAAAGAAGCAAACTGCACTTTTTTTCTATAAATAAGCTGAAAAAAATTCATAAAATTTTTAAATGTAAACCACATATCTTACACTGCTTTTTCTAGGGAATCTTTTATATATATTTTATGTGAGAACATTCAAGGGACAGCTCCTCAGTAAAGCCAAATCATTTTACATTTGACCTTGGAAAGGTAGTGAATTATGGCAGTGAGATTTAGCATATTTTTGTCCTATAGACTGATGCAGGGAAGATGATTCCAACATGTCACATGAAACTAGCATTTCTCCTTAGTTCTTGCTGCTGAATGGAGTTAGAGATGTAGGGCAGGCTGGATAATTGGTTTACATGCTAGAAGAGGTAGGAAAGCTATCTGTGGTAACAGCAGCACTTTGACCTCCCTTCTTGCTCATCCAAACCTGCGATAGCTGAGAACATAAAACTTGTCAGGGACAGCTTTGTGCCACCTCCAAGCTCAGCTGCAGAGCACAGCACCTCGAGTGGCAGTGCTGAATGTCCTGCTGCCCACAGGGGAGTGTTCATGGGTGGAGCAGCAAATGTGCTCACCTTTGCATCCTGCTCCTGATGCTACAGCCAAGCATATTCAGCAATTGCATTCTTACTGGGAGCCACTTGATAAATTGTACTAGACTGCTTGTCTTGTCTCAATTCCTTTGGCAGTATTTCTCTCTCTACACATCTATCTAGTTGTGTTTAAGAACTAGCTTCTGCTTTATCTCTATTTGGTCCAGGATGACAAACTATTAATTCACTGGGTAAGCTGCTGTTTGGTGCAGAGAAATTGCTGCTAGTTCCTCATGCACTCTGCACAGGATTCCTGCCCTGTGGAAGGATCACAGTTTCCTGTGTGCAGGTACTCTGGGATTACCAACAATTCCTCCATTATGTCCAAACTTATTTGAAGAGATTTCCCAGCTATTCTGTGTCTGAGCAGCTGATGGAGGAAGGCTGTGCTGCTGTGGCAAGGAGCTGCAGCTCCCTGATGGAGGCTCTTCATTCTCTGCTGCCCTGCCAGGGAAGTGAGCTTGGGTTTGGGTTTTTCTGTCACCTCTCAGAGATGATAGAAGCTTTTGGGATGATGATGTCTGGTGTTTTTACTGGTGGTGAACTTCAAATGTGTCTGATCCAGCTAGACTGAGGCCACTGCTGACTGAAATTTGTGGAGCCAGTGGGACAGAGTCTCTGTAGGCAGATTTTAATGTAGAGATTTTGATGTTAACCCATCTTGAATTAGACCTACTTGAGAGGAGCAAGGTGTGCAAAGATAGAAGAAATTCTGTCATCTTTATGTGCCGTAACCAAACAAAGCACAATACAGATGTAGGAACTGCCTGTAAATACTGTCAGATATAATTAATCTTCTTTGTAAGGAGTTAACCTAGCTGTTAGTGAGGTTGGAGAGCTCCTCAAGAAGACCCAAGCAGTTTGGAAAGGAAGGGTCAGTATTTTCAACAAAATAACGGGATTTGGCGATTCCCTGTGGGAATGTTTTTCATTCTAAAGATGAAGTATCAGTTTCTTCACCTAGCCAAGTGCCCCTGCCTCATACCAGAGAGGCAGAGTTTGACTTGAGACATCTCTAATTTGAAGACACCCTATCCTAAAAGATGAAAATATTCTCAATTTCATGTTCTTTCCAGTTATCCTAAGAGCTTGTAGAAGTCATGCAGCCCAGACCTTGCTACTTAGAAGTAACTAAACAATTCTATAGGGTATTTCATGACAAAAAATCTGTTGGGCAGCTCTTGCTATGGTTGTGTTTGTATAGCTCTTGCTATGGTTGTGTTTGTATTTTCAACTTGCTTTAATTTTTTTTTTCTTTTTCTCACTGCTCTTTAAGTGATGTCCTTCTCTGCACCTTCAGATTTCAGCCAGTAAGGTAAAGCAGACTGGAGTTTAACTGTTCTCCTGCTTACTGAGTATACTCTGTTCTGAAGGAGGAGCAGAAGAGATGATGCCATTGTCTTGGCAGGCCTTTCTCAGCCAGGTGTCATTACAGGTGGATGTACATTTTTTGTCTGGAAGAATATATCTGCCCAATATTAAATGGAACTAGGAGATAAATCATATGGAACATTTCAGCCACTTCTATTATGATACAATCACATGCAAGAGAAAAATGAAATACCTTTTGAAAGAAACAATAACTACTCTGATTTCTAATTCAGTTGCCTTTCCAAATGTATGTAAAATAGAATATACCTATGGGAAACAAAGCTGAAATTTCTATGTTTGATTATTATACCACCAACACCTCTCGTGGCTTTTTATACCTTGCTCCCAAAGTGTAACATTTTTATTTTTAAAAGAGCTAACCAGATAAACTTTTCTGTAAATGATCATATCATGTAAATCCTTGTCCCATCTGCTGTCCCTACAGTTGCCCTTTGTTTCATGCTATTTCTGTCATGTACTTCTGGAGAGCCCACCATTCACATGGTCTTACTCATCTGAGCATCCACTTGGAGGCTTAGAAATATTTTTAAAGGATTTGGCTTTTAAATATTTACTGCTGGGAAGAACAACTTTTGGGGCTTACTTTTTGGATTTTTGTTTGGTTTTGTTTTGGGTTTTTTTGGGGATCTTTTATGTCTTTTTAAAAAGTTTTGTCTAATGAGCACACTATTGATAGTATTAAGGGCAGTGCATAAAGGGTTGCTCTGCACAAGACTTTTTATTTCAAGCACGTTGTCTTTGTGGTGTCTCACATAAGTTATAAGGATTTCCTTTGCTTCTCTTTATATAGCACATAGTGAGATTAAGGACTCAGTACAAATAAAGAGGTTGTGGTGTGTTTTAGAATTTATTGCATTTATTAAAGTATTCCAAACTCCAACTTTTAAATATAGTGATATCAATTTCAGATATTTAAGGGGATAAGTACCTATTGAGGATTTAGAGTAAGGTTGATTGAGGAAGTAAATCTACTTTCCAAATGTCTACAAAGAAAAATCAAACGAGAAATTCAGTATCAAAAACATCAAAGACAATAATGCAGTTGCTTTCATCTCCAGTGTGTGCTTGCACTTCAAAGAAAAGCAAAATGCTCACCCTTCCGCCAGTACCCCCGAAGGAGGATGAGCCTATAGTTGAAGATAAGTCTCCATCACTTCTTTGAGAGAACAGGGGAAATAGAAGCAAAATTTTGCACGGAAAAATAACAGCTTCATAGTATTTCTTTCACTGCAATGGTTGTGTCATAAGAATTTTCTCATACTCAAGAATCCTCTTGTTTCATTAAGGTATGCAAGTAATGCTGTATCCTTAAAGCCCTGCTCTTCACTGAAAAACTTTATTTGCTTTACCTCTCAAATTTGAGGATGTGGTGATGTTCTCTGAGGTAATGTTCTTCATCCTAATTATCATTTCTGCAAAATGTGCTGACTGTACAAGTGAACATGCATATTTGCTCATTCACATCCTCCCATACTTTTTATCTTGGAACTGATGCTAGAATTAATTCTGTAAAGTCACTTTGTATTAACTATTGCTTGAGGGACATGTTCAGTAACTCTGGCAATGTGAGGAGAAGAGAGAGGGGTGAATCAAACTGTATTATCTGTCTAAACAGTTTGCTGTGAAACCAGCAAATTTTAGGGCTGGCTATGTTATAGAAAATCATGCATGTAATGATTCCCCAAATTCAGATATGTGGTTCAGCACTCTTGATTGTCAGTGAAAATGTGGTCCCAAAACAATCCCCAGAAATTAAAAGGGGAAAAAATAAGGACATTTTCCTTCTGTACTCACTTTGGAGGTTTTTATTTTTCAGGCAGAAGTTATTGCTAAAGATATGCAGTAAACTGAAAGCATGAAAATATCATAACTTTTATTTCTTTGAGTGAGAACAGGTTTAAAATGGTTGTTGAAATGAAACTAAATCCAGTTTTGGCTTTTTCTCCATGCTGCTTTAGCTCAGTTTCAAAGCTATCACTGATCAGGAAGCTTGACAGGCACAGTGTTTGCAAATCCTCACCAATGAGCAGTAACAAGATTTAAAAGTGAAAACTCTGAAGAGGCATTTTGCTCAGTCAGCTTTATAAATTCAGTTACTTAACCATCTGCAAGCTAGACTTATTTTATTTTTGTCTATCAGATATAAATCCTACCCAAATAGGAGTGTCAGAGCCTAGTGAATATCATCACACAAAATAATTGTCCACATATTCACAGTTGTTTCATAACATACCAATCAGCTGCAAAGGAATTCATAGCACAGTAAAGTGAACAGGTTTGATTTTAACTGAGGATCCATAAAACCAGAAAAATTTGGAAGTCACTTTAATAGGGAAATGTGTCTTTGACCTTTTCTCCTTGTATTTCTGTGGCAATGAATAGAAGTTGAGCCACAAGGCACAACCATTCTCCTTGCAGAATGTTCATGGCCTCAACTGAAACCTTGTGCTCTGCTTGCCAGACCACTGAGTCCAGTGAGCTACAAATAATGTGGCAATTTTCAGGACTTAATGACAGTAATAAACAGGCCTTTAAGCACAGTAGGGCTCCTGTGTTGTGTTTAAGTCACTGGTAGATTTTAGTATTTTGGCAATGAATAACGTATTTAATGTTTTTCCCCAAAGAACATTCCTCAGTTAGGGATCCAGGAAATTTTCTAACAGCTTCCAGTATCATTCCCCTAACTGTGGTGCCATTTCTGAGAAAAGGGGGAGTGGAATACAGATGAGAATTGATGCAAACTCTTACAATGGTGCTGCTGTGTTTTGTTGGGCACTCTTGCTGTTGTGTGAATGCATGGATATGTACATGTATTTAATAATAATCAGTATTTCTCCCAAGATTAATCATAATGACCAACTGTCATGGTGGCATCATTTCAAGCAGCAGCTTGAAATGTTATTTCTGTGACTGTTTGGACCTGTTCATTTTCCAAGAGAGAAGGAATGAATCTGTTGTTTTCTTTTCCACAAACTTGCTGCTTATGGGCATTTGTTCTGTGATTTTTCCTAGTCTCCACTGCACAGGAGAGATGATGGAATACCTTAGTTTGTATGCTGTAGTTTTATAAAATTACAATTAACAATATATTCTAGTTGGGGTAATAAGGGGTTGTGCAGCACCAGTCCATATGGTAAACATGTAATTAGCTGGAGAATTACCATAAGAGTGAGGGATTTGGTAAAAGCAAAGAAGTCATCCAGAATGGCATTGAATGATGAACAGTAATAAAAATTTAATGTCACTTGTTAAACTTTTGTAACCAGTTCAAATGTGAACATTTACCAATAGATTTTTTCTGCAGCTGTGATACAGATCTGTTAGGTTATTTGCCTGGAATTTTCTGGTGTAGATTTATGGATTTCTGAATTTGTCAAAAGCAAGAAGGAGGATGCTTACACAGTCGTCTGAATTTTTTTTCCATATCCTATGATCTAGTTCTTATTTATTGAATTATGTTGCTAAGAACCCTGAATTTCTGGACTTTAAAAATGACCTTTTAAATCAAGTCTTGATCTCATTGCTATTCAGGTATTTATCCATGTGTTCATTTTTCTGTGTATGTGTGTATTTGCATGAAATATGTATATTAGTGTGCATATATCCAGATATTTCATAGATGTGTAATGAAATACCAGATAGTTGTATAAAGATATTTTATTTTAAAACAAGTATTCCAGTGTTAGTTACAGTTTGAGCCTGCTGTGAGAGAGGCAAAATAGATGAGTTTTTCCTTGTTTCTTCCTCTGTTGCATGAATGTACTTTTTGGATATGCTTTCAGAAACATAATGACATAGTTATGGCATTCTTCCTTCACGTCTGGAGCAAATTGATGACAGTCTGTCAAGTCTATCCTCAGCACTTTAAATTTTCAAAAACTGAAGGTTTTGGGTTTTTTGGTATTTTGTTTTTTTTGTGACAGGAATACAAAATCACTCTCATCCATCAGATATGTTTTTATTTTTTGAGAACAGTCATAATCTGCTGGTTTTCTCTTCAAAAGATGAGTAATTTTGATACTTGCAGTCATGTGTGCTCAGTGAATGCATAAGTGTGTTTGAAAACATGTGAATACCATGCAAAGCTCTGCTCTTTCCTAGAAAATATCAATTTTTTTAACCAAATTAACTCATGCATCCTGTCCAGAAGGAAGGACCTGTCAGCCAGTCCACAGCAGAAAATGAAGGTTTTGTTGGGAAGGGCAGCAGTGGGTGCAGGGTGGGTGCTCAGTGCCCTCAGAGGTGCCAGGTCCCTGTTCCAGAGGGCAGCTCCTGGGTGCTGCTCAGCTCTTTGGATATCTAGAAAGATAAGAAAGCAGATAAACAAACCTCAGTGTCGAGAAACCCTGGCTTTCCTTAGAGAAGTGATGAAAGAGGTGAAACATAATTCTGTTTTCTGAAAACAGACAATGTATATCTTGGTTAATTAAAATAGAGCTGTCTCTTTACCAGCCATGAGACATTTATCTTTCCTGAATATCTGAGCAAAATTTAGAAAACATGATAGTAGAGGTAATATTAAAGACATTAGATTTCCCATTTTTATTTGTTGTTAAAATACTTTAGAGGAACATAATGTTTTGTAGCTTATCAGTGTGCATAAGAAACCACCGCAGTCAAATATAAATTTATTGCTTTTCCCTGAGCAGTTTGTGCCTGCAGTGAGTTAAAATAAAGTCTAGTAGATACTTCACAGAATGCACAAATCTTGCCATTGTAGTTTCAAAAGCAAATGTGGAATTTAAGTCAGTGTCACAACATCAAATTATTTAAACATTTTATTTTTGTCTGTGAATATTGAGTTGCTCTGGCATTTTAGTACTGCAAAAGAGATGAAACCCTTTAAGGAGTTGCTGGCTGACACAAAAGCTTTTATTGTTTAAAAAAGAAAAAAGTTAATCTCTTCAAAATGTTATTTTACTGACAAAGTTGCTCGCAATAATTAGGAAATTTAAATGAGTCACTCCCAGAGCTGTAACAATTGGGTATTACAGTTTCAAAATAAATAAGTGTTTCAGATATTAAATGTTCATATTGAGGCATGAAAAAATACTTTGAGTCTTAAGAGTAGCTTATCTTCCGGTGGAATTAGCTCGGAACAACGTGCAGTGACTCTGCTGCCTGGCTCCTCATTGTTGTGGGAGGTGGAGGTGGCTGGGGCTTTGTGCCCTGGCTGAGCCACAGCCTGGGCCAGATCTCTGACACAGCCAGGCCCTGGCTCTCAGGAGCTATTTCTTTAGCTCTGTGGCAAATTGAGTCTCCAGACTATTTCAGAGACATTAGAGACTTTCCTTTGAAATATTGTGCACTAAGAGCCAAGTCCACGTCTAAACCAAATAAAGACAAAAATGCCTCTTGATTCCATCTATGCTGGATCATTCTGTTGCTTCCATTTTAGGGATTTTTCTGTTGCTCTCAGAGAGGTCAGTGCTAATCCCTTAGCAATGTTGCCCTGTGATCAAGTCAAAAAGTTTAAACTATTACAACTTCATTATCTATTTTTTACACAAATGTTTCTTATTGCTTGAAATAGGAGGGTAAGTTCAGAGTAAAACTACAATGACTCACCTTATTTGGTTTTTTGTTTCTTTTTTTAGTAAAGTCCAATATAATTGATTAATCTCTTTTTATCTCCTACATTTGTTGCATGTAGCACCTGTGATATGAGCCATGGTGTCTGCTGCAATAAATGGGCATATAGAGCATGAGATTAAAATAAATTCTTCTTGTGATTATGATTTTTGTGAGACCAGTTGCAAAGGTCACAATTTTCCTTTGTCAGGGAGCCCCAACTGAGAATATCTTTGTTCTGAGCCCTCTGAAATGCCCCATGCACATCCCCTTGGTCTTTATTAATGTTGCCCCAAGCAATGCATTGGCACACAGCAGACAGGCACTGTAGGGGAAAATAGCTTGTCATTTGGACAGAAAAGATTGATTATTAGTTACAAGGAAAGTTTGACAATGAGGTTTTAATATTGGCATAAGTTGATCAGGGGTTAAGAAAATACATTAAGGCCCAATATAAGCAGGCTCAGCATTTTATTTTTTAATTTTATGCACTTGTATCTTGAAAGAGCAAGTATTTTCTAACTCATGTCCTATGAGCTAAGAAGGCAAACTAAACAAATGTAATTTAAAATAACTGTATTAGATTTTCTACAGGAGTTTTAAAGGTGTTCTGCTATGGGCAGATTAAATTTGCAATGTTAAATTGAAAATTATTCACCTTTTGAATATACATATAGTATAGCTGTAAAAACCTAATATGAAAACATATTACATATGTAACTTTGATTAAGTCAGATTGTCCTTTACAGGGGCACAGCAAATATTTTATTTGTCTTTAAAACTGTATTCCTTCCTGTTTAAATAATCCCCTGTCTCTGCATGAATGCCTGCACGTTAATGCTTAAATGTGTTTAAATGTCAGTTATCTGGCATTAGAAAAAGCATCATTAATGCCAGATATTAAGCAATTATCATGGCAGGGGAACTAGGGTTTACAAACACATTTCTGCATTCATGTATGATTTACTTGTGATCTTGATTTTATGCATATTAATCATGAATTAAAATAGTTGAGACATTTTCAGCATCAGTTTGTTAAAGGACAGAGAAAATAGACTTATTTTAAAATCACTTATTTAAAAAATATATAATTGCAGTGACTGGCATGATTCTTAGGAAGCTGAGACTAACAGTGATTGTGTTCTAGAGCAGACCTATCCTGTTGGACCTGAGCTCTGTCTGTGCCCTGCAGCTCCCCGTTGGATGTTCTGCTCTTCTCCTGTGATCCAGCAAAGGGAGCTAAGGGATCTGATGTGATGAGCAATGGGGTGGGTGCAGAGCCAAGAGCTCTGCTGCAGATCTGGTCCCTGCTGCAGCCACACACTGGGACAGGCTCACCCTGGGGCCTTTTGGCTTGAGCTGTGTGTCATTGTTGCTGCTCATGTTTTGTAGAATGAAGGCTTTGGGCACAGTGAAATAAAGAGTGATGTGAATAAACTTGGGCTTAAGAGAATGTAAAATCAATTTGATTTTTTTTTTTTTACATTAGCCAGAATTTTTGTTTATTATTGTTTAATTTGTTGTCATATTGGAAGATGGCAAACCAAGACTTGGATAAAAGGCAGTGGTGCTGTTAACTTCCCTTTCATTTTCTCAGGTGAGAAACAGCTTATCTTTAACATGCCCAGCCAGGTTTCTTCATTTGCTGCTATTTTCTAAGGAGTCCAGCTCCCCCTGAAACAATTTGTTTTGGTGCCTGGGAGAGAACTAAGGACTTTGGAAATTGCACCCTGAGCTTTGCGCAGCCAGCAGCTGCACTGTGGCCATTCCTGGTGTGGGCAGGCAGAGACAGAGCTGTGCTTTTATCCTGGAACATCCCCCTGGACCCCTCCAGGTGCCTCACAGGAGGGGTCGTGTCCCCACCCCGAGGGAAAGGCAGAACCTCAAATTGTGCAGGCAGCTGAGGCAGCCTCCCAGCCCTGCTCCCAGTGCCAGGGCAGGAGCGGGAAATTGCTCTTTTGATATTGGGGTGAAGTGAGTTGACTGGGAATAAACAGCACTGGGGGCTGAGGCAGGGAAAAACTGAACATTGAGCGCAGAGTTTAACAGCAGTAAAATGTCTAGAGCTTACCTAACAATGTTAAATTATCTAAAATATCTGGTAGCTATTTTGAGGTTAAAGACTGCACACTCATACAATAGCTAAATTTTGTAGTTATTTATTGTCTGGGGTTATTTTCATAAGAAATAATCTTATTTTAAAATAATGTATTTCTTTGCAGTTTGTGCTAATCTGAGGAGCTAAAGGCATTGGTAATGTTTGATCATTCTTTATACAGAGGCACTAGAAACAAGTCATACCAGAAAAACTGCTAAGCACAAAAGGCCTCTAATTCTGTCATTCCCAGATACTTTTAGTAAGTTTCCCTTAGCTGAGGTTTTAATTTAGCATTAACAAAGGACTTTGTGATGTTTTATATGCTGTAATCTAATATTCAACCTGGGATTTCATTGAGAACTACTATACATTTAAATCTCAGTTTGGAAAGTAGATACCGCAGGAGAATAGTCTTGGAAAAATCTAAATTATCAGTTAGCAGCTGATCTAAAACTTACAGTATTGAAACATCTTTTGAAATATGCATTAGAGAATCTTTAAAGAGATCATACAAAATTCATCAAAACCCACTTTTCAGAAGCAGCTACTTTTTCATCAGGGTTCTACATGTCACTAGTTGTAGTTCCAAATTTTTTCAGGCATTTACATATAAACAAAATTCTGTATATGCACACACACAGAGCTCATCTCTCACTAAGTTGTATATTGGGAAAGAGAAAGCAGCTGTGCTGCTCTTGAAGTCTGACTTGGTAACAGATCTGAACTCGTGGTGTCTGGAGTTCAGGGATTGTGCAGCAACCTGTTTCTGCAATACCTTGTCAGTGTTTCAGCAGCAGATGGGGCAAATACAGCAAAGAATTTTGCTAATGGCCACCCATACTTGAGAGAGTACAAATTTACTTTTCTACCTTCCATATTTTTAATATTTTTAACCCTTTCCCTGCTGGGTCTCCTGTACAAGCGCAGGCTGCTCTTTAAATCAAACCCTTGAGTGTGTAACAGCATCTGACCTTACCCCAGATGTCCACAATTTTGGGCATTTGTGCATCTATTTTGCTCATTCTTGTATTTCCTGTGCTGCCTCCATGTTCCCCTGGATTTCAACAATCTCTGCCCTGCTTGGCAATTCGCATCTGCAGAGACCCTGCTACTCCTGTGCACTGGGCCTGAGTGTGGCCCTTCAGCTGTGCCTGTGGAATAAATCCAACATCTGCTTTAAGAGGAAGACCAGAGAGAGAAGTATGGTACAAAAATAATTTTAAAGTCTCCCTTAAACATCACTTTGCAAGTTATGTGCCAGTTATGCATTTTTAGCTAACATAAAATACCAAAAGTTTAACTGCATGGAACTTGACATTTAGGCACTTGTCCAGGAGACAGAGTGCCCAGATAGATATTAACTGAAGCATCTATCAGAACTTAAATATCCTCTGCTAATTCATTATCTCAAAACAGCCTGTGCTGCAGCCACACCAAACAGATCTACCTTGCAGCATGCCTTGAAGGTAAACAGGAAAGGAAAATTATGACCAACTTCTTTTTTTCCAAATCATTATAAAACTATTTTGACTCCTCTTTTTCCTCCCTAAGGCATTTAAATAACTATCTAGTTGGTAATTATATGATTTCAGGTAATAAATCCCTTTCCACATGTAGATTTGTATTTCCTTTCACAGCATATGATTTCTGGGTGGATCACATTTTGAGAGCACCATGTCTAGCTTAGAATTAAAGGAAGATTTTCATCTTGGGCCAGTTCTGTACAGCATCAAGAACAGAGTTTATATTTGAAGCTAACGACCAGGGAGATGCCCAAAAAATCCTGTCTTGGTTTGATAAAATCTCAGTAGATTCATTTGTGTTGGCCTTTTCCTGAGGCAATAAAGAGAGAGGGTATTTTCAGACACAGGTCTTATTAACACAAACATCCCCTGGAAGCTGGAGAGAGTTGATTGTCCCTTTCCTGACTAGCCTTAGGAAGGATAAGAGATTATTTTAGCACTGGCATCATTCTGAAGGACTGCAACATATTTTACTTTGTTAACCTTTCTTATTGCATTGGATTATGTGGTCAGAGTCAAGAGACTTGAGATGATGGTTGTTACTTCTATGATTTGCCAGCCCTTCTAACTGGTGTGGTGCCAGGTTCACTCTGAGCTGTCACTGGGCAAGTGTGTTCCAGCTACATCCACCTGTTTGTGCTCTGGCTGCCAGGAGAGTGATTGCTTGTCAATTTGGCATCTTTGCCAGCACTAAGTCCTATTTTTTTCTTGTTTTTTTCTTTTCTCTTTTTTCTTTTTTTTTCTTCTTTTCTTGGGGAGAGGGAGGAAGATAATTCATGTTGGTAGCTTCACAATTGTGTTTTATGGATTTTCAAAAATATCAGGGCAGGCAGACTTTATGCAACAGCTTATTGAATTATCTTTTTCTGTGTGTTTTAGTAAACACATGGATATTTCAGGTGGTACTTTTAACTGTAAATCAGCAGATCACAGCTGAAAGCACTCTGTCTTTTGTTAACTGGCTAAAGCTGTTAAAGGTAATCAATTCTTGCCTTCAGTTTGTCCTAATCTATGCTATTGTTTAGCTCACACAATAACATTTGATCACGTGTAGAGGTGGTTGTTTTGGTTTGTTAGTGGTGGTTATTGGTTTGTTTTCCCCAAACAACAGTGTTAACAGAAAAAAATAAAATCATTAGCCAATCAAGACAAGTTTACCTGTCACCTTTGTCATTAATGAATTCTTATGAAGTGAGTTTGCTTGATTGTGTCAACCTGAGGCAGAATAAACTCAATGAAATAAAAAACTTCATCTAAGACATATCAGCATCCCACTGCACCTGCTTTAGCACTGGGATTTGATGTGTGCCTTAGTACTGGCTTTGTTTGGATTTTCTGTTCTAGAAAACTTGATGGCCCTGTCCAGGTAGCTTTCAGATTGTTGTGGATTTTGTCTATGCCCAGTTTCTGGGGAGTTTTGCTTGTCACAAGTACACTCTTCACTAGCAAGCAAAGGAATTGCACTTTCTGCAGCCTGTGGGTCTTGCTAATGGGTAGATTATGAATTTCCCTGGCCCAGTACACCTCTGTGTGCTCTTTCATCACAGGTGAAGGCAGGCAGCAGACAGGGCAGGGCCCTTTTCTTCTGCCTTCATATTATTAGGGCTGGGAGAGGGAAAAAGAGATGGCACCAAAATGAGGCAATCATCTTAAAGTGAATTTTCAGTGTGTGCAGGTTCTACAAATGGACAGTTCTTTAACATACAGTTCAGTAGGTCAGAGTTACAGAAATTGGATGGTTAATTTCTTGTTCTAATTACAATTCTGGAGAGATTTTCCTTTCTGCAGCCTCTCTCAAGCTTCCCACTGTAATCCCTTTCCAAGCAAGAAAGGGGGTTCAGTAAGGAGCCTTGGGACTGAGCAATGGATATGTCCCATTCTCTGGGGACACGTTTCCCCAATGAACAGCAAAATGTGTGAGTTACTTGCCAAGCTATAAACTTAAGCAAGCTTTGTAAGTTAAGACTCTTCTGATTCAAAACAATTTCTAATTCAGTCTTTAAAATGTTTATTATGGTAACTGGTACTCTCTAGGTTTGATGCAGAGTAAGGAAGTCCAACCAATTTTAATGTTTCAAATTATTTTTTTTAATCTAGTAGATAAAACTCTACAAAGTTGCACGTTTTTCATAATTGAGGAAAACAGAGGGCAGAGTTTAGGGCTGTAGTGTTATATCTAAGAATGGGGTGAATCAATATTTTATGGCAACTGGAACAGGCTGCACCTCTTAGCACCCAATTCTAAATCATTACCTTCCAGGAAACTTCAGGCTTTTACTCTCAAATTCCCTATGAGAAAGGAAGACTTCTGGGAGTTCTAGAAGTTGTTCCTCTCGATGCCTGACATCTTTCATAAAAGTGAAAAAAGACATCATTTGAGTCCCTTCCATCCATACATTAGCTAATTCCAAACAATTCTCTTGGCCTGCCCTGGAGCTGGCTGGGTAACTTGTACAGGGCCAAAGAGAGAATTAGGGAAAGGAACTCCATGGGATGTGTTTTCACCAAGTTCTTTCCATGTTCATGATGCCTTTGTGCTGCCCTTTCATGGAGCTTGTCCCTCGCTCAGCTGCCAGTGCTGGGTGGGTCTGTGCCCTGTGCATGGGGCTCAGCTCCTCAGGAGTGGCACAATCCCGGACACAGCAGCCTCCACATCCCTCCCAAAAAACAGGAGCAAGGCAAGCTGGAAAAGGGAAATCACTGATAGTGCGTGCATGGAGACCCAGTGGTGTTAAACCCAGCCCTGAGGTGCTCTGTAGGACACCCAGAGGGAAATGTGTCCCTGGCACCTGAGGCCAGAAAAAGCCCAGTCATTCTCCTAAGGTGTTTGGCCTGTCTGCTTTCAAGTGTAGGCAAGTATTAAACTTTCATTGCCATGATGCTGTTTTCAGCTTTCTGAGCACATCAAAAAAAGGCAGGCTGCCATGGTTCCAGGCCAGAATTGGTAGCTGGGATAGAGAAGGGAGGGCTAGACATCTTATATCTGCTTAGAGCAATGGCATCCACTTTCTTATCTGGCTAAAATAAATATCNTTCTACAAATGGACAGTTCTTTAACATACAGTTCAGTAGGTCAGAGTTACAGAAATTGGATGGTTAATTTCTTGTTCTAATTACAATTCTGGAGAGATTTTCCTTTCTGCAGCCTCTCTCAAGCTTCCCACTGTAATCCCTTTCCAAGCAAGAAAGGGGGTTCAGTAAGGAGCCTTGGGACTGAGCAATGGATATGTCCCATTCTCTGGGGACACGTTTCCCCAATGAACAGCAAAATGTGTGAGTTACTTGCCAAGCTATAAACTTAAGCAAGCTTTGTAAGTTAAGACTCTTCTGATTCAAAACAATTTCTAATTCAGTCTTTAAAATGTTTATTATGGTAACTGGTACTCTCTAGGTTTGATGCAGAGTAAGGAAGTCCAACCAATTTTAATGTTTCAAATTATTTTTTTTAATCTAGTAGATAAAACTCTACAAAGTTGCACGTTTTTCATAATTGAGGAAAACAGAGGGCAGAGTTTAGGGCTGTAGTGTTATATCTAAGAATGGGGTGAATCAATATTTTATGGCAACTGGAACAGGCTGCACCTCTTAGCACCCAATTCTAAATCATTACCTTCCAGGAAACTTCAGGCTTTTACTCTCAAATTCCCTGTGAGAAAGGAAGACTTCTGGGAGTTCTAGAAGTTGTTCCTCTCGATGCCTGACATCTTTCATAAAAGTGAAAAAAGACATCATTTGAGTCCCTTCCATCCATACATTAGCTAATTCCAAACAATTCTCTTGGCCTGCCCTGGAGCTGGCTGGGTAACTTGTACAGGGCCAAAGAGAGAATTAGGGAAAGGAACTCCATGGGATGTGTTTTCACTAAGTTCTTTCCATGTTCATGATGCCTTTGTGCTGCCCTTACATGGAGCTTGTCCCTCGCTCAGCTGCCAGTGCTGGGTGGGTCTGTGCCCTGAGCATGGGGCTCAGCTCCTCAGGAGTGGCACAATCCTGGACACAGAAGCTTCCTCATCCCTCCCAAAACACAGGAGAAAGGCAAGCTGGAAAAGGGAAATCACTGATAGTGCATGCATGGAGACCCAGTGGTGTTAAACCCAGCCCTGAGGTGCTCTGTAGGACACCCAGAGGGAAATGTGTCCCTGGCACCTGAGGCCAGAAAAAGCCCAGTCATTCTCCTAAGGTGTTTGGCCTGTCTGCTTTCAAGTGTAGGCAAGTATTAAACTTTCATTGCCATGATGCTGTTTTCAGCTTTCTGAGCACATCAAAAAAAGGCAGGCTGCCATGGTTCCAGGCCAGAATTGGTAGCTGGGATAGAGAAGGGAGGGCTAGACATCTTATATCTGCTTAGAGCAATGGCATCCACTTTCTTATCTGGCTAAAATAAGTATCATGTTCAATTTGTAATTATTACTACCAAGAATTCTAAGCAAGGGGATAAGTGCCAGGAAGAAGCAGTGCCCTGCCAATGTGACCTTAGAGCAGAAGAGGGAGGTAGATGTGTATGTGCACATTTGTTCTAGAGAGACACAAAGCCCAGTGAGAGCTGGGGGGAGCAGCCCATGCTACAGATGTGCCCAAATGAGTATCAGGATGCATTAACTTAGTGCACTATTAATTTATTATATTTTGAAATAATAGTATAAAATAAACATAATTTCATCTTGCACATGAACTCTGAATTATGTTCTGTGGGTCATTCCAAAGGACAGAAGTGATCTTAGTCTGAACTACCACCACTAAACATCATAAATATGCCTAATGTCTGGTATAATTACCACACTGCTATTTCTGTTCTAGGCTGAAATCAGATTTGCCCTTCAGCTTTTGCACTGCCAATTATCAAAATAAAATATGAAGTTGAATAACTTAACAGTGAAATATTGCAAATAAAATAATAGCAAGAATCCAGTCCATGTGGGGTCAATGCATGCAGAGTAAACAGTGCAGCATGATCTTGCAGCATAAGCACTGTTATACTGCTTCCTCGAATATTTGGAATTCATGGTGACAACACTTGAATTTAGGAAGGTTAATGACCAAATTGATTAGCAGCAGAGAAGACATTTGCAAACAAGTGAGTTACAGTCATTGCTATACAGTAAAACTTCTGAAAAACCTTTTAAACCATCACAGACCTCTTTCCTGAAAAAGTGTCTTGGTACTGATCATAACAAGAAGCTCTGTCATGATTTTCACCTTATGGAGCCTTTGGAAGTGGATCCAGATGGATGGGCATGAAAGATGTTGATTTGGTCACTATACACCTGGAATAGCAACATTTGACCAAAAATGAAATGTGATTTTGAGTGAGCACTGGTAGTGCAATTCAAGTCAGATTTGGCTACCATCTTTGAAAGCTGAATGTCCTGCTGCTTTATTTACTTACTCTTGGACACAAAAATGTGAAGTCAAAGCCTGATCCATTAACCTCATGCAAACTACATTCTGGCAGCTGTTCCTTATGAGCAGGGCATGTGAAAATAGAGACAAATTCTCAGGCTGGACTCAACAGGCCTTTGTAGATGTGAAACACAGTAATTTTATAGAGAAATATAAACTTCCTGAGGGAAGTTTACCACTGTCTGGAGGACAGGGATCCTTATCCCTTGTTAGGGATTGTAGCATAAATGTATTGCTTTTCCATCTGGAGGCACTGACCTGCTGCAGTTTTTAATTTATTCTTATGTACAAAGCCTAGCAACAATTGTAACAACTACCAATGAAAGGAGGAAAAAAGAAAACACTCCAGAGTTGTCAGCCTTTGAAACATAAAGGAATTAAATTTAAAGGAGTGCAGTCTCATTATTGCATCTAAATTTTCTAAATTCCTCTATCTATCCCTTTCTGAGCCAAGATTCTTGTGCCTAATGATAACCAGAGTTTTTAGCAATATTTTCTGCTTCAGCCCTTGCATTTGCTGTGAGTTTGCTCAGGAGGTGCTGCAGTGTCAGAGCCCTGCACTTGCTGTTCTGCAGGCAGCCAGTCAGCAGAGTCAGGCACCCACAGGTACCCTACCTGCAAACTTGTATATTTGAATTCTTCCTGTTCACCACTGACAACTTACTTCAGATACCTTCTGTCAAATAATTCCTAGAAGCTGACTGGAAACTTCAGAGGTTATTTCCAAGGCCAGCTCCCTATCTGCATGTTTATCTTTATAATTCATGGAAATAAGGCAGAGGAGAACTGCAGCACAGCTGCATTGTGTAATGATGGACTTTGCAGGGAACAATGATGATGAAGTTGGAATTGGCATCTACTCTATCATGGAAAGCAACTGAGGGAGGATTTGCTTTTGGAGCTTTCTTGTAAAGAAATGAAACTCTCTTTTGAGCCAGTATGTGTTATATCTTCTCTATTTTCTTATGTGGGATCACTGTCACAGGTCTCAAAACCTTTATGTTAATTTATCCTTAGACATATTAAAAATGCATTCATCTACATGATTTAGTTAGTTCAAAAAGAAAAGAAAAAAAAAAGTACCTGGGTGGAGATAGAGAGTAACATTTAAATTGATTGTAGCCTANTTCTTTAAAGAATTGTGGTTTTATATGGTTATATTTAATGCTATAAGTTAACTTCTGTGATTCATCTGGAGTTACTTTAATGTAGTTCAATGTGGAACCAGTTGTTAAAGGAGCATTTCGCAGCCAGGGGTTGAACCTCTGCTCCCTCTCACTGCTCTCCTGTCTCCCAGCATCTGTGCTGAGGCAGTTCCCCAATGCTGTATCTCCTCTGCCAGCTTTTCTTTTTTCTTATTGACAAATCATATATTTCCCACCCATTTTTATCTGCAGAGAACTTGGATAGAAGTTGTCTTCATCATCATCAGTGTTAGTTCAGAACAGCAGCAGATTTTGCCCTGACTGCTCTCACTTGTGCCATCTTGACCTCACTCACTGCTCCACATCCAGAAAGTGTTTCGAAGTAAAGCAGGTTTTTTTAAAGGAAACAAATTATGAAAATTCTTTCTGTGGGGGCACAAAATGCATCCC
>WBNQ01040270.1:2882-16603 GCA_013401375.1 Spizella passerina | reverse complement strand
TGGTTAGTTAACACCACTCCCAATTGTGTTAAAATGTCCCTTTCAATTAAGCAAGAAACTGTAGGAGGCAATTGAACAACTGAAAACACAGCAGATAATTTCTAGTAGCAGATATCTTCTGAATAATTGCTCCTGATATTTACTATATTTTGGAAAACATAAATTATTCATTTTCTCTTTTTGTGAGAAATAAATGTTCAGATTCATTTTTATCCTGAAAGTAATGTTTTTAAGGAAAAATTCACACACAGAGTCAGTGATTGCTTCAGCATCTCGTGTATCTCTTCCACAATATCAGCCTCTCACATCACCTCATCACCTTTCACTCTTCCACCCTATAGCTGTGATGATAGCTGTTTGCAAGACAGCACTGTAAACCACATTACTGAATCTAAGGAGAATTAAAATAGAGTATTTCCACTAAAAGAGGAATACAAAGCAGTGGACAGGAATCCCCTAATTGAGCACTACTGCCAATATGACAGCACAAGGAAACTGTCGCTTCCTTAAACCAACTCTGAAAGGTTCTCTTCTCAGCCATCCACACAAGTGACTGAAATACACCTTATGAAGCACAATTCTGCTGCAAGACATTAGAGGGCAAGAAAATGTTATGTTTGAAGGCCCATCAGACATGCAGAGTATGGAGCATATCTTCAAGAATCACTGAAGTCAGCTGACAGTAGCGTGCGTATCAAAGACAGTCACAATCTAAACACCATTCATCATCTTTTTTTCTCCAGACACCAATTTCTCTGAGTTTATCATGAATAATAATTTATAATAATAATTTCCACGATAAAAACTGTTTGGGGGAAGTTTTGTTAAAAAATATTGAGACAAAAATAATTAACTGACAGATACATTGAACTCCATATGAGGTCATGGCATTTTGGAAGAGTTTGGCAGAAAGTCAATAAATTAAGGCCTGACAAAGTGGCTTAGCATGGAAATACATTAGTCCTATGTTTGCACCATATAACTTAAATCAAGAATCTTTTAGCCCAAAAAAGGTAATTTTAAATTATAGCTTAATTTGAGTATAAAATACAACATATCAATTAAATCTTTGTTCTTCTCAGTGTTGAACTCTGTTACTTTGTAACACAAACCTCTTAGTATACATTTATAGATTGCCTCAGGTAAGCACTTGATGAAGCGCTTTTAAAACATCCTCACATAAAACAAACATACAAACCCCCTACTCTAGTTCACAAGCTGGTGTTATGTATCACCACACTTTCAGCAACAATGTTTTAGAAATCTCTTCTTGTTTTCTTCTCCCCATTGCTTGAACAGGTTACACTTGAATTCAACAGGCAGGGAATAATTCAACAATATTTTACAAAGGCTGACTTGTTTAAGAAAAATAAGGAAGGTTTGCTAAGAAATCTGATAACTGTTTTTTCACCCAACTCTTTTATCCTTCTGTGATAATTGGTTAACAAATTTCTTCTTTTATGGTTGTTACTGAAGTCTTTGGCTAGCAAACACCTAAGAGGTAACTTATTTGATGGTGCACAGACATGAAATTTCAACGCCTGCATTTCATAGTTAGAGGATTAAGAGAAATAACAAATCTTTTAAATGCAAATCAACTTTTATCTTTTTAATAGCTTAAAACAGTTAGAAGAAGCAGATAGCACACTCCAGAAGTTCTGAAGAGAAAGGTACAAGGTAAACTGCAAGGCAGAGGGCACGTACCACATTAGAAGACATGCATGAACAGAAGGAAATTTAATCAGACTCTCTATGATTAAGGTGGATGGTGACAAGGCCTAGAGCTCACATCTTCCCTTCTAAGCATTTCCAAGGGAAGCCAAATTTAGGAAGGAATGCACGACCTTTAGCTGAAGTTCACAGAAGAGCCCAGCACTTCCAGCAAGGAGTACAACGTATCTGACCCCTAAACACTTGCAATATTTCATAACAAGACTTTCCACAACTTAGTCTTGAAAATAATTATTCTCTTTTATTTTAAAGCCTGCAACTAAGTTCGATTTCTAAGCATCAAAGAAGCCCACAATTTCAAACTCAACAACGCAGAAGAAATACAAACTGTTTTCTAAGCTTTTTTTTACTGCAAAATCTCAGATACTCAAAGAGAGAGAGGAGCGCTTCATATTTTTCATTCCTCAGAGTATCAAACAATCCACAACTTCATTTGCATGTTTCCTTGAAGAAAACAACACAGACATGGGGAAGAGCAAAAAGCCATTTTTTTAAGCAGACTGTCTGCTTTTTAGGTCAATAAAACATGTACTGTCAGGAAGAAAATTTCAACAGCCAGTGGTACAACGTTCTTCCTCTCTGCTGTTGTCTGTATGACCACGATCAAGAACTTCAATTTCTTATTTCCAGAAGCAAGAACTTCTAGTGACTGGATGTCAAGAATCATAAAGAGTGCACCTTTACAACTGAATAATGATTTGACATCTCATTTCACTTTTCCTCACTGAAATGTGCAAAAGCATTTTGTGAAAAGTTGGAAAAAGATGTTCTAGAATCACATTTTTATACTCTATTAATATATATTTTAAAAGACAATATTTTTATATTGCTAATTTTATTAACATACTCTAGTGTAATCTTTATCTACAAAAGCTGAATGCCACGTCAATCAAAAATGAACCTGTATTGGAGTATCTTTTACTAGAAACTAAATGTTGAGCTTCCACAGTTTGATGCCAGCATTCTAAGTGTTTGCACTCCAGCAATGTCACAGTGTAATCCAGTATGCAGAAGAAAAGGCCACCAAAATTATGGCTGGGATATAACTCCTCTCTCAGGCAAAAAGCTCTCTCTACTTATCATATATGGAAATTGCTATACGGTATAGCAGAACCAGAGGATACACATAAATAGTTAAATAAAAGACTTTATTATCTACAGTATTAGCTCTAATTTTATACTCCTACATTTTTAAATAGAGAAAAGCTTTATGAATATACTGTGTAACACTCAACATTAGGGGGAAAAAACATATTTCAGTACTTTTGAAATATTGGCGGTCCTATTATAGACCTAAAACACAGTTCTTGTTCTTTTTATTATTCCATATGACTCATTCAAACCTTCTCAACAAAGTTCTAGGATTCACTGGATTTTCCTTTCTGATCATGCTTTACTGAAACTAAGAGAGTGGAGAAACTTTCACACTATTATTTATATATGCTAATTCTAAGGCCCTGCAAGGAATAATATTACAAAATATATAAATCTTGAGAAATCAATTTTAAGTTCTAAAAACATTGCCAGTGGTCCAACCATTTGTACAAACACATATAAACCCCAAGGACAAAGCATACAGTCATGGAAGAGTAATTTTTTTGGATTCTTTGTAGAAAATTAGAAAATACTTCAGGAATTTATTTAGTATTATAATTTGGAAATGGTATCACACTCTGTGCCAGCAGCAGTTTCTCCTCAATGCCTGACACCCCGTCAATACACAAAGCCCACAAAGTAACTTCTAAGTGTCCCACCAGCACGACATGAGTTTGATGCCACGGCATACTGCTGAAAGGGCAAAACACCGAAGTCTGACACTCAAACAACATTAGATCTTTTTACCTGCAAAAAAATATTTCGTAGTTCAGCAGGATCCGCTCTTTTGGTTGAATGCACCTGTAAACACAAGCAAATACATGCTTCGCTTAGCCGGGCTGCTGTCAGAGCGCAGATAAACCGGCCGCGCCGGCCACAGGCGGCAGCCCGGGGTCCCTGTCAGACCCACAGGCCCAGGCTCAGCCGTGCCCGCGCTGCCGCGGGACGGCACAGGGCTCCGCGCCGGTGACAGCTCCCAGCGCCGGGCTGTCTGCGAGCGGCGCGGCGCCCGGCCCCACAGAACGAGCACCACCGCCACTCACGCCCCGGGCACCCCGGCCCGCGCCCCTCGGGGCACTTCGGCAGGCGGAGGCAGCGCGGGCTGCGTTGCCGCTCCCCTGGGGCCGCCCCGCCATCACCGCCCCCGCGGCGCCGTTCCCCGGCCCCCTCGGCAATCCCGCAGCAACGGCGGCGGCGGCAGCGGCCGCCTCCTCCCGCCGCCCGCCTGCCCCCGGCCCCGCGCGGGATCCGCCCGGCTCCTCCTGCCACCAGCGGCGGAGCGGGAGAGTCACCTTGACCGCCATGCTGCGCCCGCCGAGGAGGAGGAGCCAGCCCGCCGCCCGCCGCGCCGCCGCAGCAGCCGCCGCCTCAGCGCAGCGCTGTGGGCGAGCGCCCTGCCCTGCCCTGCCCCGCCCTGCCCCGCCCCGCCGGGTGCCCAGGCGGCGGCCGCACGGTGTGGGTCCTTGGCGGGACGCTGGTGGCACCTCCACAGTGCAAACGGAGCCGCTTTAAATGCTGCTCAATCTCATTTGTGGCGTAAGAGATGCAGCCGTGCCCCTGAGCCTCAGCAGCCTGCCCTGCCCCTGTTGTTTCAAGTGCCGGAACTGTTCACAGACTGAAGTTCTGGCAGCTTGGCTGCAAATCGGCTGTAGCTCCGTATTTCAAACATAGAACCGGAGGCCCAAAATCTGGCTGGAACTCAGCAACTTCTGACAGGGTCTTATAATTCTTTATCAGCAGAGTACATATGCTTTATACTTCAAAATGAAAGGCATGCAGGCCAAAGCCTTAAGAAAGGGAAGGTTTATACTTTATTCCAGCAGTTCAATCACAGTGCTTATAAAACCTGTCTTAAATAATACTGCGTATTTTGTCTTGCTGTGCTATTTCAAGGGCCCAGCAAAGTGTCCTTTATTAGATGTCACTAGAAAACACGAAAAGGGCAAATTCTGGTACTTCTCAAATAATACAGTGAGATATTAAAATACAATACTGGAACTGGTAGCTTATAATGGTGGTCATGAAACAATGACTCACTTAAGTTTAAAACAACTTTTCTCTAGTAAACAACTTTTTTTAGTTACGTGTCAACAAAAACTTTCTGCATATAACTTAGAGTTCATATACTACATATATACCTATGTCCCAGCTGACAGCAGGAACAGTTTTGCTAGAAATCTGCCTATTTGATAAGCATTTGACCACCCAAGCATCTTGTTCAACAAATCCATATATATACATGCTAGCTGCACAGTGTTAAACTGTAGGTTTAACCCTAGCCAGCAGCCAAGACCCACAGTCATCCTGTTCCCCCGCCAGCAGGACTGGTGAGAGAATTTGAAGGGTCAAAACTAGAGAACTCGTGGGTTGAGATACAAACAGTTTAATAGGAAAAGCAAAAGCCACGCATACAAGCAAAGCAAAAAAAGGAATTAATTCACTGCTTCCCATGGGTAGGAAGGTGTTCAACCATCTGCAGGAGCGCAGGGCTTCATCACCTGTAGTTACCTGGGAAGACAAACATCATCACCCTAAATATCCCCTCCCTTCTTCCTTCTTCTCCTCACCTTATATACTGAACATGATGCCATCTGGTTAAAAATATCCCTTTGTCACTTGAGGACACCTGTCCCAGCTGTGTCTCTTCCCAATCTTTCATTCAGCCCCAATATCCTTACCAGCACGGCAGTACAAAAAGCAGCAAATGCCTTGGCTCTGTGAAAGCCCTGCTCAGCAATAACAAAAACATCTCTGTGTTATCCACGCTGTGTTCAGCACAAATCACCGAATCACAGAATAAGCTGAGTTGGAAGGGACCCTCAAAGACCAACTAACTACCCCCACACAAGCCACTGTGAAAAGTAATTCTACCCCAAGCCAAACCAGCACAGCAAGTACCAAAGTGCATCAAAAGCCAGTCCTTTGTAAGAAAACGGCAGAAATCCCCACGCTCCTTCCCGCCGTAGCTGCAGCAAGCGGTTCAGCATCGAGCGTTTTAGTTTTTTGCTAATGACAAAGATCCGGTTGTTTGCTCGGCCAAAGCGGAACTGCAGCAATGAGCAGCGAGGTGCGTGCATGAAGAAGGAGCGGAGGCGGCCCCTCGCAAGCGGCTGCCGCGCCCGTGGAGCGCTCCATAGCGGGCACGGCCGCCGGCACCGGGGCAGCGACGCGGAGCCGCCGCACGTGACAGAGGCGCGAGCCCCACTGCGCACGCGCCCCCGGCGGCCCGCAGTCCGGGGCGGACGGGGCGGGGCCGGCCACGCGTGCCAGCGCGAGGCTCGAGGCAGCGCTGAGCATGCGCGCGGGCTGCGCGCGCCGCACGGGGCAGCCATTGGCTCCCCGCCGGGTTTGGGCGAGCGGAAGCGGAAACGCGTGTCCGCGCGCGCTCATTTCCGCCGGGCGGGCGCGCGGGTTGATTCGCAGGGCGCGGGGCTCGGCCATGGCGGGTGAGTCCTGGCTCGGTGCTCGGGGCTGTGGCAGCCTCGCCGGGAGGGCAGGGGGCCCGGGGGTAGCGCCGTGACCGGGGCGGAGGGCAGGGGTGCCTGAGCTCGGGGCCGGCGGATGCGGGTGAAGACGGAGCGCGGGCGGACGGGAAGTAGTTGTGAGGGAGGGAAGCCCGGCTGCCTCTGCCGCCCGGTTCCCATGGCCCTGCTCCTGCGTGTCTCCGGCTTATGGCCCCGCGGTCTGTAGAGTTAAACCAGTGCGTGTCCGTGGCCACGAGTTTGCTGGCGGTGGGCAGCGAGTTAAAAACCCGAAAGTATTCCTACTTAAAGTTTGCTGCCGGAAGTAAGATGTAGAACTTTCTTATGGTACTTTTGAAGTGAAGGGGGGCTATGTTTGTGAAGCATTTGGAACATAGCTGAAGTGAAACGTGTTTTCTGGCCTAGATTAGGCTTTGGAAGTCAGATGAAATACAGTTTATTTGCATTTTTCTTCCTCATCCCTTCTGGGATAGTAGTGCTGGCTAAATAATTGCTAGTGGTGTACGTGCCACTGTAGTTCATTAACAGCAGTTTATGAAAATGACTTAATGCAAACATATTAAATGTCCTGACACGTATTACTTATAATATGTTATACTGAATTCTTATTCAGTATAGCATGTTATAATAACACATGTGAAAATTTGTAGTAACTTAGAATACTTAATGTTTTTATAGTAATGACTTTAATTCTCAGAAACTAAAAAGAGATACTTGTATGTTTTCTAGTTCCAGAAGAGTGTATGAAATAGATCTCTTTATCCTCTTTAACTTTTTTTTTCAGGACTTACTGCTACAGAGAAGAAGCTGGCTGAATACAAGTGTAATACAAATGAGGCAATTCAGCTGAAGCTAGGTAATGCCACTTTTTAATATTGTACAAGTGATACTGAAGTATTCCAGTATCTTCCTATGAAATATATACATGTATTCATCTGTGTCAATTTCTTAGTTCTAGTCTGATTACTGATTTGATACTCACAGATCAAGTAACGTGCACCTAAATTGTACAGGATGCCCTGATTTCATTTGTATGCCACTCTCACATAGTTTCTTAATTAGTTATCTGACTCTAGTGGGATGGTGCATGAACAGCTAGCAGGGTTTCTGTGGATAAACAAATGAAAGGTGGTGACTTGGTCATGCTCTGTTCTTTTTATTTTCTCAGTTCGCTTTCCTGAGGATTTGGAGGATGAGAACACAACATTTAATCCAGAGTACAGCCATCAAGTGTTTGGAGATGAGTAAGTTAAATTTTCCAGATTTAAACTAATAGGTCCCAAAGGGCAAATTTGTTTCCAAATCATTAAAAGCCAAAAATGTTTTGCTAATACTGAGTGCAAGATAAGAAGTGCTGGTCTGGTGCTGCTGCTGCCTTTGCTGATAGAGGCCAGGGTGCCACTGCCTTCGTGGCCACCTGGGCACACGCTGACTCCCTCATGTCCAGTCCATGGTCAGCCAGCACCCCCAGCTCCTTTTCCAGCTGCTCTTCCCCAGGTCTGTCACTTGTTGTGCCCCAGTTCCAGCAGATCAACACTCCTGCCCAGCCTGGTGTTGACTGCAATCTGACTTGGGGAGCATTCAGATCACTGATAAAGACATGAAATGGGACTGTCCCCAGGACTGAGCCTGGGAGCACCACAGGAGAGCACCTGTCTGGTGCATTTCACTCCATTCCCCACCACTCCCTGGGCATGGCCATCCAGACAATGAGGAGTACACCTGTTCAGGCCATGAGCAGCTGGATTCTCCAGAAGAATGCTGGTATCAAACTATTTCCTGAAGAGTAGGTAGAAAAGTATTGTTTCTTTTATTTTGAGGTATGCTGAATTAATTAGTGCTGAAGTGTCATTCATTATTTTCAGTAGAGTATTTTCATTCAACAATCCGGTCATAGATTTAAAAAAAAAAAAAACCAAAACCAAAACAATTAAACCAAAAAACCCAAACAAACCTACGAGAATCCACCTGCATGTTTCTGTGGACTTCTTTAAGTAGTTGTGTTTCTTAATTTCAATTTCTGTTTAAAAGGAAAGTACTAAGTACTCCAGTTAGAATGATCTCCCTGTATTAAATGTAATAAATTAGTTACACTTAAAGATGTCTACTGCAGCTATCATTGACAATAATTATAATTTTAGTAATCAGAGAACTTCCTGATCTGTTAGTTTAGCTAACAAGCAAATTCTTCTTCTGGCACATACATTTCAAATTTTAAATTTTGAATGTACTACCATAAAAGAAAAATCCCAGTACAAAAACATTTTAGCTATGCTTTAATTTAAAAAAAATGGCCTGTTTCTTTGTAAACATTACTTTTTTTTCAGAAAATAAATTCTCTATTCTTCATAAGACTATAGAGTTTGTGTTCAGGCGGCTCGTATTTTCAAACTGTTAAAAAAGCTTTTGTATTTTATACTTCTTTTTGCATATACTAATTTCTGGTTACATTGGATAACTAAACAGAAACTGTCAACTAAAAACTCCACAAATTGCTACACCTGGTTATCTGTGCTTTGTACATTATAGATTAAAGTAGTTTACTCCCAAAACATTATACTGCACTGCAAAGTAATTTTTAATAAATGTTAGCAATCAATTAATGTAAATAACTGTTAATGAGTGAAAGCTGTTGAAAAAGCATAAACACAGTGTGAGCTGTTTCATGTATTCTCTCCTGAGCTGTCACAGTAAGGACACAGGCACTGCTTTACTGAGCTCAGAATATTTCCACTAGAGGAGGGAGACAATAGAAGCAGTGTAAGGCATTCTCTCGGTCCTATAGCACACATCCAGTTTAATTCCCTTTTCCAATTAGGAAGGTTACTTTACCTTGCCAGGAAAGTTTATGTGAATGTCAGGTGAAATGAAGCCACTGTGGTGTGAATGTTTTGTTTTGTACCGAGTTCCTGGTTGTTATTTTCTCCTTTCTCAGTGAAGTTGCTTTTGGCTACAAGGGACTCAAGATCCTCCTGTATTACATTGCTGGAAACCTGTCTACACTCTTCCGCATTGAGTACACATCAAAAGTAAATGAGAAGTTTGACTGTGTGGAGGTAAGTGCAGGTCTGCTTCTGTCTTTAACATAACATTGAGAAGGTTTTCTTCGCTTCTAAGTTTAGTAATTTCCCATCTAGTCATGGATTAAATTAAAAGGAAGGAAACAAAGCTTCCATTTGTTAAGCGAATAAAAAGCTTTGAACTTCATTTCCCATTCCCTGAAAACAGTACAATCAAAATTGTGTCAAACAGAACAGTCAGATGTGAGGTTCTGATGCCAAAGCCAGTTCCACACAATAAACCTCAACTTGGCAAGTCTGTATTTTCATATTAACTGTGACCAGGAGGAGGACTAATATTGGTGAGGCTAATGATGGAGAGAATCAGTGAGAAGGAAAAGGAGGTTTCTGTAAGAACTTCATGAGATAGTATGCTTGACTGTGTCTCTAAAGACGGAGAACAAGTAGGACAGTAAAGTGATTATAAACTTCCTTATGTGTATCATGTATGCTTGACATCTTTCTTAAAGGAATGTAGTAATATGGTTATCTGCAGGGTTTTTGTTTGGTTGTTTCTTCTTTTTTGTGCAGATTTTCTGAGCTTATAAAATACTTCTAGAATAGCTTTTTTTTTTCCCTCTCCTACTGTCTGTATGTTCTCATATAAAGTATGACTTCAGACTGCATTTAAATTACTACTTTCAAATTTGTTGGAGTTTATTTAAATAAATTCAAGGAAAGGCCTACTGTAAAAGGACAAATATGTTGGAATGACTTCATTAAAATGATTTTAAAGATTTGCAGTTACTTGTTTTGAAGGTATGTTAGAATATACTCTGTTCAAGGCTAAGTTCCTGGACATGTCTGAAATACTTTGGAGGCTAGAGCAACATGTCTTAGGAGTGAAAGCTCATGCTCTTCAATCTAAGGATATTTTGGAAATAAGGAAGAAAAGGAAAGGCTGTTGGCTGTATAGTAAACATATTAAAATCCATTGTTTCAGTGATATAATTTCAAAATAGAACAGGAATCTGCACCGTAGCACCGATTTACTTCATCTGTTTTCTGTACGAATGGCAAACTCAGTTTACTTCTCTGGAGGTCTAAACCAGGTCTGTCTTGCCCTATGCTCACTGCAGTTTTTTGATCAAAATGGTTGCTTTTTTTCAAGGCCTCTTTCCTATACTGAATTATTCCTCCAATTGCTTTAAGGACTCAGATGGGGACAAAAAAGATCTTTTTGAGCAGCACTTGTGTTTGCTTTCCAGAGCATTTACATGCCTTGACTAACAGGAACAATGTGGTTGCTTACCCTGTGCCTCCCTTAGTGTTATTGGTACTGTCCAGTCAAATAAGCTGCTTATATTGCTGTATCTAAACATATGTAGGAAAAAATACATGGCTGTAGTAGTCAATCTTCTGCATTGTATTTGCCATTAGTTTATCCACCCTAAGATAAGACATTTGCAGAGGTTCAAACATAAGCTGTCATTACAGCAGAATGTTGATTTGAATGCATATTTACATTTATGTTTCTAAGTTAACTATTTGCTGATCTCTCCTCCTTGATGATAATTATAGTAAGATGCAGACTGTGTGCCACACATGACAGATAATCCTGTGCTGTGAATAGATGGTGTTTAGGAAAGGACAGCAGTTCTGCCTTTACCATAACTGGTTCTAAGCAAGTTGGTATTAATGCTCCACAAAGTTATTCACAGCTGAGGATTTTGTACCCCCAAATACCCATACAAGCTCATTCAGCAGCAGGTGGTTTTATTCTGTAATACTGAGTTTGGTTTCCTTATTGCTAAAGCAGCTGCTGCTATCCCTGCTAGGGACTGACAGAAATATTCATCCCAATACCACTATTTTTTTTTTCTCCAAGATCTTTTTCAGCATTCGAGATACAATCTGGAAATGTCAAAAGGCAGAAGTCCAGTCATATTTATGCACCTTAACATGGTTTAGATCCATCAGCGAAGTATGATCATGTTATGAACAGAAGCTGGCACTTCATTTAGTGAAAGTAGACAAAATTTATCCCTTGAATGGCATTAATTCTTTCAAATAACTGAAGAGAAACATTTATTCTGTTTTCTTCTAGTGTAAATATTAATAGCAATGACCTCTGAATTGCTTGCTGCTTTGAGATATGCAGCTGTCCCAGTATCTTCCTTTTTTCTGCATTTTATGTTGGGATAGATACTAAACTCTGTATCACGCTTTGCATCTAGTGTATGCATTTGCTTTATACAAAAGTTAATTAAAAAGTATTGTTTCAGTATTTGGTGCTTTTGTAACATAATACTGCTGGTCACTCCGTTTATTCCCTCTAAAGTATGTGCATACAATTTTTAGAGAAATTCAACTGTCAAATATGTTTCTATTGTTATTTTAAATTAAGTCACTTTGAAACAGCATCTACATGGTATGCAAATGTCATAGCTGCCTATTAGTACAATAATAATTTCTAAATTAAAATTACCCAGAGTCAAATGTGATGTACAAAGAGACATTACTGACTTAAACAGTCCTACTGCAAAACAAGTGTAGTTACGAGCCCATTCCAAGTTTCCTGTCACCACCTTACGTGATTCTCATTGTGAAGGTAATGTAATATATTACAGGCAGCACTTCCATGAACCATAAGCTTAACAACTCTTGGCTGGCTTAATTCAGGTTTTTGCATGCTTCATTGTAAGTTGCTTTGCCTATGTTAAACATTGCTGTAGTAGTCACAAGGATTGTTTTTCTGAAGAGAAATTTGTGTGCATCCATTCCAGTTTCTAAGATACGAGTGTCTTGCTCTGATTTAAAAAAATTAACTTTTCACCAATATCAAAGAAATGCACAAGGGAAGGCAGTAAACACATTTTGGTATCTCCTTGGATTATGGGCTCCTCAGAGAGAAGTGTTTGAAAGGGACCTACTAAGTAATGAATGTTTCCATTTAAAAATACAGGTTTTAATGAAATAAATTATTTTATGTTGTTGATCTATTGAGATTCCAGTACTTCATGTTGTATTAACTGAAAATTGCATGGCTTAAACTTTTGCCACTGCTCAAACTGAGGATTCTGGGATTTGCTTGGTAAAAAGGAGAGATGCTGTTAACCCTAAAAGTAATTGAAGACTGTATTTTCTTGTGTCAGACCCCATTCCAAGGGGAAAGAATTTTTAGGAGGCAATAGGTGAAAATATGTTGTAGTCATACAGAATCGAGAAGTATCATCCAGTGCTTTATTTGCTAAGCCTATGGCATATTTTAATTCTTTCTGCTGTATTGAAAACAAGACTTCTCTGGTGGCAGCCAGTGGTAGATGTGCTACCTTACACTTGTGCCGGTCACAGTTTGGCTTCCTCTAATGAAGAAACTTAGAAGGGTAAGGGGAAGCAAAAGTAGTAAAACATTATGTATATAGTACTTCCTACTGTATATTCACCCTTTTTAGATGCTGTCCATAAGTCATCTGAGTTATTGTACTGTTGCTTGGAAATACTGTTTTAATTCTAGATTATTTTTGCATGCTTATTCAGCCATATAAAATGCAAATTGCTACAGATTCTTAGTTGTGATTTCTTACAGCTCTGTCAGTAGTGCAGACATAAGAGCTGTGTAAACAATGCATTTGCACAATTTTTAAAAAGGCATTTCTAAATTGTGTTCATATAAATGTTTTTAATGTAATTCATTGATTCAGAAGAAGTGGCTGGTTTTGTTGTATGCCCCTTAAATCAGCAAGTGTAAAGAAAACATATTTTATCTAGTACTGGTTTATGAAGAATAGTGAAGGCACCAACAAATTATCTCTGTTTTGAGAATGAAATGAATATAAAGACTATACACATTTTCTGAGTTCTTACACCAGGTACTGTAGAGTTGTATTTTAACTGCTTAATAGCTCTCTCTCCAAATATAAATATAAATGTTGGTAGTACCAAACCATTAAGAATAAAACTTGTTTGTACTGAACTAAGTCTATCTTTCTCTACACTAAAAATGTAACTGAATGATAAAGTGCTATTCATTTGCAGGTGCATTGCTTCTGCTTAAGGGCCCATGGTTGAAAGGACAGGAATTAGTAGCATGTTGTATTAGCCTTTTGTAGTGTATTTTGTTCTAAGCATCTTAATTTCCCTGTTTTGAATGCTAAGTAGCAAGAGTCTTGGTTTTGAACTAATACCCATCATGCATGTAAACGGTGTGAAAGAGCTGCTTAGTAAGTTAACACAAAGTGTTCTTGTGTCCGCCCTTGTGGAAATAGATACAATACAAACATTACAGCTGAACTCACGGCAAACTCCATTAAGTAAAAACCTGGGTTCATTGTCCAGAGCAAAGTTTGAATTGAATGTAAGCTCATTTTGTTGAATGTAATGTCAGGCTTTTAGGGGTTGTATTGAGGAGTAT
>WBNQ01040269.1:13635-23973 GCA_013401375.1 Spizella passerina | reverse complement strand
TGGTGAAGGGTCTTGACATTTTTAACAAAAGCAAGAAAACAAACCACAGAAGAAATGCACACACAGAGGGTAAATCTGCCTGGGAATGGGGAGCACTGATAAGGGATTTTGAAAGAAGCATCTTCTTTCTTAAGCAAGTGCCTGAAGGATAAACTGTAGTGAATTGTGCTCTTGCAGTCTCTGATTTTTTTTTCTTTATTTTGGAACTACTCCACTTTGTAAAGATATTAAACTCATAGTTGGCCAGAGAGAGCAAGATCTGGGTCACCTGCTAAATTGTGAGCAGTCAGTACATCTTCTCCTTTGTTCAAGATGAGAAATGACATCTTTAAAACATTTTCTGTTATATTACCCAAATCTTTTGTGAAAAATCTTTTTTTTAAATCTGTTTCTTCAGAAATTTTCTGTTCTGATAGTCAAAAAACATCTCTGACACTTTAAAAAGTATCTCCTACATAGCTCGGAGTAGTAATATGTGAGTTTAAGGTACCAGAAAACATGATCCAGCAACTGTAGCAGAGCAGAGGGGCAGAACCCCCTCCCTGACCCTGCTGGCCACTCTGCTTTGGATGCAGGCTGGAACACAATTGGCTTTCTGGGCTGCAGGTGAACATTGCTGGCTCGTGTCCAGCCTCTCATCCAGCAGAAGTCCTCCTTGGCAGGGCTGCTCTCCATCCCAGCTTGTGTTGATATCAGGGGTTGCCCCAGCTTGGCTTGTTGAACATCTTGAAACTTGTGTAGGCTCACCTCTCAAGCATCCCTTCCCTCTGGGTGGAATTCCTTCCCTCTGGATGGCTTCCCTTCCCTCCAGTGTGTCAGTCACCTGCGTCACAAAACTTTGGTCATTGTCAAGTTTGCTGAGGGATCAGCAAGTGCACTTGATCCCAACTGTCTGTGTCAAAAACAAAGACATTAAACTTTATCTTTTTGTTAGCTTTGGGTACAATAGTTCTTTGAAGGAGCTGTGGCATATGCTAAGGGAATCTTTCTCTCTAACTAAATTGTTACCCTGTGTTTTTTTGTTGGGTCTGACATTCTGGAAAGAGCAGATAGGACATATCTTCTTTGTAAACACCAGTGCTCAGAACCTGTATATGCAGAGTGAAAAACAAACTGTCTGCACCAGGTTCCAGCAGGGCTCTGTCATCTCCTGTTGCTAACAAAGGGATAACAATAAATTAATACACAATTTAATTTCAACACTAGCAAAGCAAAAAAAGGCAAAATTAAAATGGTAATCCAGACACTGTTGTAAATCAGCACTGTAAATTATACTACTTCTTAGCTGGAGAAGTGTCCTGAACCTTCTAGATCTCTCAGTGTTGGAAGTCATATTCATGTTTGTACAGTTCAGTCACCAAATCCCTCTCAGCATGCATTTGAACACTTGAGTTCTAACAGACATAGGGTGTATTGTATTCCCACTAGAGGACTGTTCTCATTAGAGTTCCCCTGGGTTTTCAGTAGAAAAATAGGCTCCATTTGGATTACATCTAATTTTTATCTGCTGTTGCTATCAAAAGAATTGTAATACAGTTTGAAGTTCACTACAGTGTGAATTGCACCATTTCTAACAGGCACATGTGTTTTTTAGCTTTTCTCTACAATATGTAGAATATGGGGATTTCTAACTAAGCTATCTGAAAACTAACCTCTTTTTCTTTGCAAATACTTAATGTACTGGCAAAGTGAGGAGCAGATACACGAAAATAATATGAAATGACTGTCCCAGCTGCTCAAGAAACAACAGCGTAAGAGGATGTGTTTGACCTACGAAGGACAAGACAAAATGGCTTTCTGAAGTTTATCATTTAGGAAGTGAAGCACATTACAGACTAGGCTTCTCCTTGAGAAGGGAAATCACCATTGCTTGCCCTGCCATACTCTGATTTTAATTTTTAAAAGAATATGAAATTTAAAATAAACAAAACCCTAAAATTCTTTAATAAAGACAACCTGTCATTTAGACAATGAGTATCATGTCACATTTATATTGCTTCCATGACACAAATCAGCGATGCTAGGGACCATTCCCTGTGATGAACCACAAGAAAACCTATTCAGGAGGCTGAAATCTGAGTTTATAGTTTAGTGTCGCAGCTGTCAGAAGTTCTAAATTAAACTGGGACCACCTTTAGAAATCCATAAATTAGAGGTGCTAACCTGAACAAAATGGGTAAATATAATCTCTTCTGAATTTTACCTGTTCAAAATTAAAGCTGTAATTTCACCTAAGCATTCTATCATTGTAGTTAGATATTTTCTACCCTGTTCTGTTGTCAGAGCCTGAAGTGCTGTTTGGAAGCTGCACCATTACTCAGTGAAGCCATCCATACATCCCTGTGGTGAAAGGCATTAAGGAAACACAAGGCATTATTACTGATTCACAGGGAGGACAGGCTCTGCCTGTGGTGCCTTCTGTGCTGAGGACTGCACTGCTTGCACAGAGCCACCAGCTTGTGGCTGAGCCATGGAAACAGCAGCTGTGACTGAGACATGCCCAGCTGCTGGAAGGGATGACTGTGTCATTGCAAACGTGGTTCTTAGATATAATGTGACAGGTTAAAATGTCTTTTATGTTTTTGCTAATTACAGCAGAGGGAAATCATCAGTTACCTGTGTGATAAGAAATGAGGAAAGCAGTAGTTGTCAAAGAAATCATTATTAGACTTATTGACAGCAGCCAGTCAGCCACACATGCTGTGGGCTTCTTTGGGAGTTTTTTGCTGTTGGAGTCACTTGGGCTTTCCTCAAAGGCCACACCTGTGACAGAGAGGTGAAAATAGGCAGGAAATGCTGTATTACTGCAAATACATGACAACAGTGTAAATATTACAGTGGCTGGAGGCACTCGAGATAGCAAATCTCTTTTTTTTTCCTAAATGGCTGCCAAAATGTCCTCAAGGTGCTAAAAGTAAAGTGCTTTCAGGGCACAGAGCCAGTTCATATTAGAGGCAAATCTCTCCATTAAATATTTAATGCTCAGAGGGACCAATACTGAAAAATACTATTAGGCCATTAGACCCTCACATTTTACATAGTCATGAGAACCTAATGCTGTTACCCAGGGAAAAGAGCAGCATTTCAATTGCTAAGGAAAAGGTGTGGCTAAACTGAGCTGAAGAGGTCTGGTGGGAGTAATGCATCAAAGAGCAAAAGCCTTAAAGGAGATCCACGTGCACATCATGGGGGGAGCCTTGGGTGGAGGCTTGTGCACTGCTGAACAGCTCTTCTGTGCCTCCACTACAGCAAGGCAAATAGAAGAGCATCACTAGCTAATATTCCTGGGGAACTGATATGCTTCAGGACTTACAGCCTTTTCCTCTTACCATTCTACCTCTGAAACTTTATTAATATCGTCCACTTCTCTCTGTAGGATATTCCTATTGTTCTCTGTAATGAAGATATCAAGAAATTTATGTCACTGGCATGGTTCATCAGTGCTCTCCTGTCTTTTAAACTGAGATCAAGCCTGTAACTACACTAGATGAACCCCAAGACCAGTTTTGAGAGCCCACACTAGGAACAGCTCAGCTCCTCCAGCCCATGTCCCAGAAGCTGTCAGTCAGGTGAAAATTCTCCTTTTTCTTTAACAGTTTAGCTGGTTTTAGCCTGGTTCTTGCAATAGGTTTGAGCTATCTGGTTTTCAGGAAAGACTGCTTTCTAAAGCAGGAAATTTTCACTTTAAGAAAGAAATATAATCTAAGTGCACAACCTACTCTTGATATGATCTCTAGCATTTCATTTCTTTATTCCTGGATACCTTAGCTATTCACTGGGCTCAGGGCATTGTCTGCCATTTGAGAGGCACATTGTGCTCTTTGATACTATCTGACCTGCCCTTTCACATGGTATCAGACTCCTGCAATGGATATTAAATTGGTCTCACAATGCCAGTGTGTTAAGCACCTAATTTTGTAGTGGTGATGGGGCACAGCAATCCCTTGTCTACAGCAGAGAATTCTTGTGGTGCCTGCAGAGCTCAGGAGAGTAGATACATCCACTTTGGCATTTTCCAACTTGGTAAATCTACATGACATGTAAAACTCAGAAAGTTTATAGTCCCTTATTTGTCTTCGTACTGCACCTAATTTGTGCCAGCTTTGTCAGACACCATGAGTGCAGGGGTGTTAGGACAAGACAGGGTTTCCCAGCAGTTTCTGACACCCAGCAGGGAGCCCTGTGAGGTTCCTAGGGCCAAGGCATGCTGCTTTCACTCCAAGCACTGCTTTGGCTGCTTCTCTCACTGTACAAATGTGCAGTTTGGCTTACAAGTTCAGCTGGGGGAGATATTATCAAGCTAGGCAGTGAACCAGCAAGGAACAAGAATAAATTATGTTAATACACACATCATCTTCTCAGCAACAGAACCAATGTCAAGCATAAACTCTGCCAAGCCTAAAAATGTAAGCAAACCACAATCTGATCCTAGCTCCTGTTCACAGGAGGCCTTCCAGCTAACAATGGAAAATACAAAACATTATTTTGACCAAATATGAAAATCAAGTAAACAAGACCCAAAAGATCACAAGTCAGACATGGCTGCAGACCTTAAGGTCACTGTTATGCTCAGAGCTTTCTGAAAGCAAATGCTAACTGCAAATTTCAAGACAGCAGTATGCAAAAGTAGGCTGACCCAATGTCATATACATGGGAAAACACAGAGGACTGATAAGACTCAGTCTCAGAAGGGTGATAAACACATGCATGGGCCTGACAGGGCTCACCCTATCTCTGAAAGAGCAGACAAAGCCTGTCACTCCCCTAGCCCTAACCTGAACATGGGCTGAACCTTACCCCATGCATGGTTCCCATGAAAATGTTCTCAAGGATGAATTCATGTGGATGACTGCTCTTCATTCCTGCAGTGCTTTTGCAGTCCCACTCCTGCAGCTCCTAGATTTCTCACTCTCCTGAAACCAACCTGAATGCTACTTGTTGGCTGAGCTCTGGACAATGAGAACTCATGGTTAACCTTACCTGTTCTCATATGGGAAATGCCAAAAGAAACAAACCAAAATAACCTTCCAGCCTTGCAGACCAAGCCTGTGGTCAGTTTTTTCCTGCTTGAATATTTTCCTTATCAGTTGTCAAAACATTTTGAGCAAACACACTGCAATACACACAGAAAAGGTGTAGATCCAGCTGTGACTTGTGCTGTGTAAGATTTATGTGCTTTGCTGTTAGAGTCAGAAAGTTATCTTGGTTCAGGGACACCAGGCCATGGAGCCACATAAAGTTTAAGGTGGGTCCAAGATCAAAACCCAAAGAATTAAAGAGAAGAGCAGCAAGTATTCACAAGGAGGGGGAGAAGGAGTTGTGAGATTGATACTGTAGACCTCAAAACTAATGATATTTCCAAAGATGGAAGATTCAGATTCAATATTTATTTAAGTGTCTATACTAACTGAAAGTAGCTTCATAAAGATAAACGTCTCAACCAACATTATTCAGTAAGCTTGTGGCCTTCTGGTATACAAGCATGTAAATCACCCAATTTCCAGCTTTCATTCCAAGCTAAACAGAATAGAGATTTGGAAATAGATCTTTCATCTGCCCAATGACTACAAAGAGAGGAACAAACTGGCTTATATTTGTTTAACACTCAGATTTAAGACCTTCACATACTTCATTTCTTCATAGACATATACAGTCTTGAGAAAGCTAGAGATGGAGGAGAAAATAACTCTGTAAATCAGAACAGCTTAAACTTTGTAAGTTGTTTGAACAGCAGAAATTAAAATGTGTACTGGGAGGATGTGAAAGGCAGTTTTGGAATTAAACTTCTTTCTCTGCTGATGAACTACAATTATAAAAGTGGCTGAGAAGCATGGGAAGTTCTATTTCAGAGCAGTTCTATTGTGTTTACAAATCCATCATGTACAAAAGGGAAAATTAAATGCTAAACCAGATATTCAGGTGTAACTTTAACTTAATGGAATTACTGTGAGCACATCACCATGAACATGTTTTGTACGTATCACATTTTCAGTTCCTGATGGCCCCACAGTTGCAGAAGTCCTTTATTTTATTGATAAACCCTCTCTAATATTAGCAGCAGGTTTATTGTCTATCTTCATATCTCATTCCTTCATCCAAGCTGTGCTTTGCTATGATATGTTTCATAACAACTCTGGAGCACTTTTCAATGGATTTGGCATTTCCTATTACTTATTTGCTTATAACCTTCCCTTTTTAATTTAATGATGCCTTTCTCTGCAGAAGGAGTGTCCTCACTCAATATATCACCAACAGCAATATTTTCCTGGGTATTTCTACAGGCTGGGATCCATGAAAGATTTCCAAATCAGAGGAGTTACATAGCTCCAAAGAACAGCCCAGTGAGTTACTACCCGCAACAAAAGTGCACCTAAACCTTTATGGCAAGAGTGCTCCATCTAGTCCTTATGCTCACCACTGATGGTGTGTGCTCATGTAGCCTTGTAACAGGCCAGCTGAGAAATTTTCACAGGAGATACTGAAACCACTCACATTTATAAACTAATCTTAGTAAAATTACTGCTTACTAATTACAATAACACATGGCATTTATAAATATTACAATGGGAGCAATAGGTGATCAGAGCTGCCCATGGCAGGGGGGTTGGAATTTCATGATCTTTAAGACCCTTACAACCCAAGACATTCTATGAGTCTATGATTTTGTTGTTGTTGTTGGCCTTAATCCAACTGGAATTTTCATTTATTAGCACAAGAAGTGCAAATTCAGGAATTTAGGATAATGTGGGTTGGAAGGTCAGCCTCTTACTCAAAGCTGGGTCAGCTACAAAATCAAACTATGCTACTCTGGGCTTTTCCAGTTGGGTCTTTGAAACTTCTGAGGATTACAAGGCTGAAAATTAATGATTTAGTGGCTGGAGATACTTGCAGATTCTGTGTTTTGACCTGAAACAGACTCTAATGATGAAAGTGTTATTTCTCACTCCAGATGAGAATTCTTGTAATAAATCTGCTCTTTCAAAATAACAGCAAAATCCAACATTGGTGATATTTACAATGTTTTGGAGATCATCTTAATTGAGAAATTTCTAAAATATTGATGGCAGCAAGTCAGAGGTCAAACATGGACTAACTCAAACATCATCACCAAATCTGAACTAAATCAAAACTTTATAATGAGATGAGTCTTTTCCCTTATACAAAGGCCCTGAGATCAGGACACTACTTCTCCCTGAACTGGTTCAAATTTTTCTTCTCCTTCCAATTCTCACCACAGACCAGCCATGCTGTTCTTCTCCATTTCAGTTATAACTACTTTGCACAGAGAAAATATCTTTTGTCAGAGTAATCAGAGGTATTGATTGGGTTGTATAAAGAGCATTGAAAAATAACATACCAGATTTCTAAAGCTGAAAAGTACAGGATTCTTTTTTTAGGAAATTGTAACTCTGGAGAATTTAAAGTAAGAATATTCTAGATTTCCACTGGGAAAAAAATATATTATGCAAAGTTCTTCGCGTAAAAGTTATATATAAAAAATATCTTATGCATTGTACTTGATTAGACTGATCTTTCCACACCTTTCTTTAGCTGAAATTGAGTGCCTTCATCTCCCACACAGGGAGAAAAATTAGTAGCCTCTTCTCACCTTAGTTTCATTGTTATTGACATAACTCCTTTAACAGAACAATTTTTCCCCCTATTTTTCCCAACATAGCTGTTGTAGATACCTTTAATGATAACTGCAGAGCAATAGCTTCTTTCCATGCTGTGCTTCAGGCTTACACAACAAATAATATCTAAAAATTACCCTTTTGAGAGGTAGCTCCTCTGTATATTTTCTTTACTGCCTTCTTCTGGCAAACTATGGAGCAGATTTGTGTTAAAAAGAATTTTTTCTTTTACAAGGTTATTTTTGTCCCAGGTAAGTTCCTGAATGTGGTTCAACATGAAGCTCCATGATCTGCAAGGGCAGCCATAAGGTAAAAGGGCCAGTGAAGAGTAAATGAAAAGCAGGAAACCTTAAGTTAACACTACCACAGAAAGTGTCCCCTGATCTACAGCCCCAAATGTAGTAAAGCCCATTAGAGATTCATTATACAAAGACTGGAAATTAAAAATTAATATTGCGGGATCTGTAAAAGCAGAACATTTTAGGAATGTTTCCCACACTTCCTCTACCTCTCCAAAATAAGTAATGCCTCCACAGAAAGACAGAATTAAAAGGACATTCGGGGAGTGTTTCAGAACATGTTTCAGAGATGCTACAAGAGTGATTTAATTTTTCCTTCCAGGTAAAGATGCAAACCCAACCCATTCTAAACCAAAGAGAGGGGTATGAGCAGTCCCACTGGGCTTGGATTAGGTGGAAACAAGTCTCTGTGAACTGGGAATAGATTACAAAGGTGATTTTTTTCCAGGAGTAAAGGTTGCAAGAAGATCAGGTTGAAATAGAGGCTTTCAAAATAAACCTTATGGAGAAAGCATAGAATTTATAAGCAGGGTGGGCTGCCTGTATTTTTTTGATACTGAATTCTGGATGCAGGAGTCCACCACTGAAGCTCAGTATTCCAGCACACCTGTGGCTTCTTGCTGAGCAATGCCTGTGCTTATGTCATCCCATCACACGTGCTCCAGGCCTGCCAGACCTGTCAGTATGGCTGGAGGGGAAATTATGCACAGAGATTGTTTTGTTATAATCTATTGCTAAACAAAAACCTCCTTTTCCTCACAAATAGACATTGTCCAGGAACCAAATCCTCCAAAGCTGTTCAAAGTAAACTTCTCTCTCCTTGGCCAGCAAATTCCTGTCTGCCTGGTCACTAATGAGGCATTTTAGGGACATCACTCCAGCCTGTAACAAGGTGCTGAGCGTGTCAGGTTTACACTTCAGGCTCCTGAGGGCAGCACTGGTACCTGGCAGGACTTCCAGGCTTCCTTGCAGAAAACCTCCCTCACCTACAGCAGCTTTTGAGCTCCTGCTCTTTCCCATTTCAGTGGCAGCAGATCTGTCAGGTAAATACCCTTTTTCCTCTCATGGTTCCAGCAGCTCCTGTGTTACATTGACTGTAGCTTTTATATTACCATGAAGAAGAAAGGCTGCCTGGCAAATAGGCACCACCAGGGACACTCGGCTGCCCAAGCTGGGCTCAGAGATATTCAGGAGGACAAACTCACACAAAAAATAGAAAATGTCAAAGCAGGGCTGGGCTCTGCAGAGAAACAGAGTCAGAGGAGAAGTCGGGGCAGCCCTTGCTATTTCTTTCTGTAGCTAGTATATGTTCTAAAATATCACCATGTCAGAAGTCAGCCAGCGCCTCTCAGCTTGCAGCCATCCATTCAAACCCATATTTTTGCTCCCAGCTTTTCCTGTCCTCTGTGCCACTGGCCCTCAGCTGTACATGGAGCTGTATGGATGTGTGGCAGGCCAGCTGTATGTCTCTGAAAACACTTCTGGCCACTGACAGCACTTAAAGGAAGCCAGGTAATTGTAAAATCCTGCTAGGGATGCTACAGTCTGGGTGTCATACTCTCCTTCACATGGCTTGCTAAGAAATCCCTGAAATAAAATGAAAATAAGGCTGCTTTCTAGGCAACTTTCATCATGAATGATCATCCATCACAGAAATTCCTCATTTGGAGAAGACTAGAGAGCCCTTGACCCCACTTTATTCTTTGTCCTTGCAAATTAGACTGTGTAGGAAAACATCAGGACTGTGTACCTATGCTTTCTAATACTCTCTTTTTTGTTCCAGCAAACAACATTATAGCAGTTAACATCATAACAACATTTATCTGTTTCAGGCTCCACCTCTTCTCTTTGAGAACTAAATTAGCAAGGTTAATATTATGACAAGCTCAGAATTTACTAATTACAAATTTCACACCTTGTTTCTGCAAAACGTGTAATCAGCAAAGTCACAACAGCTGTAAAATATGTTACAAAGTCTCTCTCTTACTCCCCCAGAGTAATTAGTGCAGGTGACATTGGAATAACCTGAACTCATTACACATTTCAGAACTTGTCCTTGTATAAGACATGACTGAGACCATCATGAGACATTAGTTATTCACTGTATGGAAATGTTTAGCATAACACAAGGAAAGGTTAGCACCAGTGGCAGTACTAACAGAATCATGAGTTCAGGAGCTGTAGGGCGTCATCCAGACCCAAAAGAGATGGTGGAAAATATTCACCTGAAGCAGCATATCCCATCTGGGGAGTAAAGCTGTGCCAGAGCTTGCATTAACCCAGCAGCAACATTAACTGAGCTCTGACCTTTTCCCCCCTATCCTTCCATTCCTTAGCTCATATCTCTTGATCCTTTTAGGATCCTTTTTCTTCCAATTCGACATATTCCTCTCCTTTTCTTTCAG
>WBNQ01040267.1:26594-46422 GCA_013401375.1 Spizella passerina | reverse complement strand
ATCCTGTCTACACTACCACCTTCCAGCCCTGCTCTGAGCCTGTTTTCACAAATTTTGTACCAAAATGACTTAATTCTGTAAGGGAACAAAACAGTATGTTGCTGATCACCTGCACTTTCTGTACCTTTGGTCAGTCACACAGTTCCCCATTCCTGCTTGCTTAGCCAAACCTGAAGTGTGCCTGCCCTGAGGTTAGAGATTGCTGTAGGTGAATGACCTGGCTGAAGGTGATTGCTGATTGCTGTAGGTGTATGACCTGGCTGAAAACTAGAGGATAGTGCCTAGGAAAATGTCCTCTGTAATAAATGTCAATGATTACAGCAACAACAAAAACCTAATTGAGTGTTGTAGCTCTGTCTGTGCTTCTGTATTTGGAATATGATTCTGAACAAATATTGAAGTCCAAAATTCATATTCCCATGGGTAGGGTAGAAGCCTGAAAGTGTCAAGGACAAAGGATAAGGAAAGACCTTCAGAGATTTTTTTTTCTTTTTTTTATATGTGTAATAGTTCTGGATTACTGCAGACAGACATTCTGTCCTCTTGTGGCCAATCTCACGTGTTGTGGGGAGCTATAGACAGTCTGAGCTAGTCATTGTGCTGTCCACGTCCTGTCAATGTATATGTACTGAACTCAGCTGGGACTATGCTGTGGCCGTGACTGTGCCAAAGTAATTTGTTTTCTAATATTTTTACTCCCCAAAAGGCTGCCCTGCAACCTTACCAGTAATGTCAGCTGAATGTTAACACTAGAAAATCAAAATGCACTTAGCAAACAACACACAGGGCTGCAAAGTTGCAGAAAATTCTGTTTCCCCGCTCTTTGGACATTCTTTTGTTTTCTACTGAGCTGGTTGAAATAGAGAATAGGAGTCATAGAGATGTCTCTAGTTCACATCAGTGCACCAGAAAGAGGCCAGTACTGGGCAGGGCTACGCTAGGGTAAGAGTTGGAAACACTGAGTGCCAGGGATAGAAAAAGAGCTAGGAGAGCTGCACTACCTTATTAGCTGTGGAGTTGCCCTAAGATTGGCTTAGCTGTATTGAAGAACTGTGTTTAAAAAGCTCCAAAATACTCTTCCCTATTAATTTGGTGAAAAACCATCAGAAGAATTGAGCATGCTGAGTTACCAAGTGCCCCTTTCTTCTGTGGTGTGACTACAGAGCATCCTGAGAGTAGGCAGCATGTCTGTACCTGTAATTTTGTGTAAATGATTAACAGGTAGGTGTTGGCAGGAAAGCATTAAAATATACTAGTGGTAAATCTAGGCAATTTGGTTTCCCAACTATAAACCAAATGCTGCTTTATATAAGCTGTTGTCATACAGAGAAAGGGAGAGCTGTGATCCTTTGTCCCTTCACCTGAATTGTGCCTTCACTGTCAGAGGAACTGTGGGCACAGGATTTGGCTATGCAAAGGAATTTGTCTCTTGAAGCCCATGGCTATCTCAAAAGTCACAGAAACCCTGTACCAGCACAGTCTGAACTCCAGCTGAAGCTCAGATTGCTTCACTAGCTCTCCATGTGGAAGCTATCAGTTAAGGCAGAGGGGAAAAAAATCCTAAGTGAATCAAAATTGCCTTGAAGAAGTGATGCCCTCAGTCTCAGCTGAGTTTATGAGTAGATATCATTATGGAGGGCTTATTCCTCAGCCACAGCCAGCTGCTCCCCCTTCTCTCCAGGGACCATGAGCACTGAGAAAGTCCTAGAGCTTCAGTTCCCCAGGTTGAGTGGAGAGGAGAGGGGGACTGAGACAGCAGGAGCTTGTGCAGTCATTGTTACTTAATTTAGTGGTCTAGAATTTTCCTTTCTAGCAGATTATTATTGCCTTCCTCATCCAAATCATCTTCTCAGTGGTTGAGAAAACCATCTTATCTATCCTTTTGCTTTTATTGTGCCTCACATGGGCTTGGAAAAAACCTTACTTTTTTAATGCAGCTTGTAATTTAACCATTTCCAGCTGCTGAAGTGCTATTTTTGCCATTGTTTAGCTTAATGATAGGTTTAAAACATGAATTGTGTACACATAGAGGCATTTTTTCATGTTTCTACTTCACCTACACAAAGGATTGTGCACCCAAAGGGAAGGTTTTGAACTTCTACCCACTCTAAGAAGTGCTTTACATGCAACAATCAACTAAGTTAACCTGTTAACCAGAATGACGTCCTAAATGCATTTAGGATTTAGGACCTGACCTTTTAGGCAAATTAGGTCCATGTAGCATATTTGCCCTGTTTCTGTCTGTAGGAGAAAGGTATGAATCCCATTTTAATGTTTTGAGTTTCATATCCCTTCTGTTGCATCCTTTTTGCTTCTAATGATGAACAGAAGAGTTCAGAAGAGTCTCTTATGCCAGTCAACAAGCTGCCTACTAAGGAAGCAACCTTATTCCAGTAAGCAGTGAAGCTGGAAATAATGAAGGTGCTGATGTGAGGAAAACAAAACACTTGTACTGATGCTTTTTTCCTGGAATGTGGAGAGGAAAATAGGATATATGCTTTAACAACTGTGTACTTATGGCCTTTTTGAAGAAGATTAATTCACATTGAAATGTTCATAAATGTAGCAGGCTGAAATTTTGTGTTCTGAGGCTGTAAAATAAATTTTAAAAATGAATAGTTAAAAAAGTTCAGTCCTGATAGCAGCACTGTAAGTGCAGAAAATTACTTCTGTGTTGGATTTCAGTGGAAGAAAGAGCTGTAAGTAACATAGAGGGTGTTATTTCAATAATTTACATCACAGTAAATATGGCTAACCAATCTTTTTTCATGGTAGTAGCACTAAAATTATACGTATGAGGAAAATCTAAGAAAAGTTTAACAGAAGCTAGATAGTTGGTCTACAAGATAGTTGGTTTAATGGAAGCTAGAGAGTTGGTTTCTACTATAACATTTGAAACTGAAAAAATTTGTTTTAATTGAAGTTGTTTACAGATAAGTGCTGCAAATGTATCTTTTTTCCGCTGTATATTTGGAATCTTTGTTTTGAGGTCATAACTTCTGTGAAAGGGTGGTGAACACAATCCTTGCCAAAAGCAGGTACCAAAAACTTTCAAGCCCTAGGTTTCTGGGGAGCTTTTTCCACTTGGGCTGTTAACCATTTTCTTCTTACAGGAGCTGACTGTTCAGCTGTACAGCAAAGCATCATTCTAATTCCATTTGAATAGTTAAAACAGCTCTGAAAGTGTGTGTTCAGATAGCTGTGCTTAAAGGTACTGCATGGTTGAAATCTGTAAGTGTGTTAGTCACAGTCTAATGGTCGTGAAAATGCTCATCAGTAGTGAGGTATAAAACCAAAACAGTGACCATGATACAGCCTGTCTGCACAGGGATCACAAAGTCTGTTATGGCATTTTCATCAGTTTTCATCATCAGTGCTGATCCAGTTTTTGATTTCTGAAAACGTGATTGGGATATGGTATGAACTTGGGGTCCAAGATACTGTGGAATTTTCCTTTCTTTGAATTGAGGAATTCCAAATTCATGGAAAGCTTCCAAAGAAGCTTCCAACTTTTGGTAAGAAGTATGTGGAAGTAATTCCTGCTACATTAATTTGGGACATTCTCTTCAAATTGCTCTTGAGAGTATTTACAACTAAGCAAAATAATGAATAAGAATTTGGAAATATTACTTGTCAAATATATTGATTTAGACAACATTTTCTGGGATGAATGAGTGGCTAGAGGCTCTTGATGAGGTCAAAGTTGTGATTCTGAAACATGGACTGAAGTATTAAGAAATAAGTAGTTAATTTGATGAACTGGTAAATCCAGTGTGAAAATTAAATATAATTAACATGTCCCAAATATATCTTCCTAACTTTTTTCCTAACCTTGTATTAGGTACATAGCCCGATGCTGTTGAGTAACTACTTAAGCACAGAGTGATAAGTGAAAGGTCTCCTGAATTTTGATTTATTTCTTCTAAATCAAGAATAATAGCTTATCTTTGACCACTTCCTACTATCCTCCCACCCATTTTTTTCCATTTTCACCCATTTTTTTTTCCATTTTTCTCATGGAAAGCTGTGCCCCTGTGCCATTTGTGTTGATGTAATGAAGATGCTTTACTTACAGAGATGGGACAGGGCGTTTAATCCTCACAGCTGTCACCTCGCGGTCACTGTCCTCCTGCTCGAGCTTGTCCTCTGCTTCCCCATAGCCGCTGTCCTGGGCATCCAGGCTGTCATCACGGCACTTCAGCAGCAGCTCCCTCTTGGCCCCATCTTTGCTCTCGTCTTCCATCTTCTCCCAGCCCTTGGTCATCTCTGACACTACATTTGAGCACTTCCTCCTTATGGTTGAAGGTAATTTGTTGCTAAGAATTTTGTCAATAGCATTTGATTCTTCTCTGAGTTTGGTCATCTCGGAGCTGCTGTTGTTGTTTTCGTATCTTTCACTGAGGAGGCTGACATCGCCTCCTCGTTCATAGGCTTTGCTGACAACTGTTTTGGTCACCTCTTTGCTTTTAATGCTGAACATTTTGAGGTCTTCATCTGATTCCCTTGATTTTTTTTCAGCATCTCTTGTCACCGAATCCTTTGCTAAGGATTTTTCATCATCTTTTTCTTGGTCCCTCTTGACAGATGGAATTTGCCATTTTTCAAAGGAACTTTCCTGTACAGGCTGAGCTGATGAGCTTTCTGCAGTGGGGACCCATCCAGAGGGCTCTTGCTCTTGCTTTCCATGGTGGTCAGATGCCCACTGCTGCCAGCCTCGTGCCAAGCTGAAGACCTGGCTGGCCATCCGGATCTTGTGGACAGCCCTTCTCACAGGAGCAGTGCTTGGCTTTTCTTGGGGAGCCATGCTGCTGTCTGCTGCCATCCTGGCTTCTCCCCTCCTTCTGCTCAGCACCTTCTGAATGGGCTTCCTGCAGGGAATAATGCCCTCTGGAGAGGGCCACACAGATTTAAATAGAAGCAGGAGCAGTTGATGCCTATGGAAAATATGTGACATGCTTCTCACAAAGATAGAGTATCCTCGCTGTTGCAGAAGTCTTTTTTTAAAACACAGGGTTACATTTCATCACAGCAGATGAATGATGCATGATGTAAACAGTGTGACACAAACCTGTTCTGGAAATAGTGGGAAAGTAACAGGTCCTTTAGTCCCCCTCCCCTGGGACTGCTGAATTTCCAGTTTGTTGGCAAGGGTCTTGTTCTTTTGGAAATGCAGCACTTGGTTAAGAGAGCCTGACGAGAGTGACTGAAAATGCTAAATGTGAAGGGCTGTCAGTGGCTAGGAACTTTGGCCAGAGTGGACACTTCAACATCACAAGAGAGTAGTGGCCCTTGTCATGGAGTGTGAAGTCAGAAGCAAGTCATGACTAAGAAATTTTTAGAGGTATTTCCTAAAAAGATACAGGATTTTTTCCTATTGCTCAGGTGTCCAAGAAAATCGAGGTTTGTTAATTTTTAAAAAGGTATTTATGTGTTCTCTTCCCAGTCATTATCTATTAATGTCTCTCTCTTTAGAACGTAGCTCCAGGGGGGCCTGGGAACACTATCGTGTTTGGTGTCAGCACCAAGGAAGAGGGAATCACTGTGTCTGGGGATCAGTATAATAAGTCTGACTTGATCAGATGGATGAATGATCTCCAAGTTTTAGGGTTTTGAGAAAATAAAACATAGCCTATTTAATTTCTCATTGCTTTTTCAATAGAGTTATATACAGTATAATTATGTTTACTGTGTACAATATAGAAAAAAATCAGTTTTTCTAGGAAGCCTTATGATTTGTCATTCCAGAGGACTTCCTAGAGTGAGTTCATATTTGAACTTGTAAAATTGTTTAGTGAATTGATACATCCATTGTTGCATGGTAATAAACATTTTTCTGAGATACAGTTCTGTGAGATCTTATTTCTTAGTATAATGTTTCCTAAATAGGAGCGGAAAATGTCATTGCTTTTTCAATCCATCATACCTTGCAGATTACAGATGACCTGTGGCACTTGCCATGTGGTGCTCTGAGGCGCTCAGAACTTCAAGGGATTCTGTTGGCTTTGTTGGTGTTACATCAGCGATAAATATGGACTCATACTCTGCCTTTTTTTAATCTTCTCTCTGTTAAAGGCTGGGCTGTTTGAAGTAGGTCAGATCACATTTAGCTCTTGATTAATGCTATAAGACTACATCATACCTTTGACTTCCATGTAGAATTCCTCATTAATCTATGGAGTAGTTTCCTCTTCAAAACTGATGACATAATGTAAGTTAGTGTTGCTATTAGATGTTTACTCATGCTTTTATTTTAGAAAAAAATGTGTCACCTCTGTGTACTGTACAGTCTCAGCTATTGCCCACTGCGTCACAGCTGTGAGGTGACATTGCGAGATGTACCCATACAATTTTATTAAGGAACATTTGTCACCAGACATTTATTTTGGGGTAATTTTAAGGCTAATCAGGAGTGGGACCTTCTTGTGGTAAGAATTTATGCATGTCCATGCAGGCATATGGGGAAGTGTATGCTCCCTAAAATACAAGGAAGAGGCAAGCAAAAGAAAATAATGCACCTGCAGAATAGGAGTATTACAGCAGTTCATTGTGTCAATCTGTGTGGTTTCTGGAGTGTAAGGGTGGCTGGGGCTTCAAGAATGAGCTGAAAGCTAAATACAGATAAAGGGTCAGGCCAAGGAAGGAGTGCAGTGAAACAAGGAGCTGTGGAAGACAATCCTGGAGCATAAGGCAATCGAGATCCCAGTTAAAAGGCAGGGTCAGCTCCACCTCCATGTGTCCTGGATGGATCCTTTTTTATCTGCTCTTAAAGACTTACCAGGAGTAGATGCTCCCCACTGTCTGGGGAATCTATCCCACTGGTTAATTGGCTGCATTTTGCAATCAAAGACCCCTCGAACACTTTTGCTCTCATACAATATTTGCAAGTAGTTGTATTGAAATTCATGGCACTGAAAAATAATTGCATTCCTGAGGAATGTTTATAAATTGCAGCACATTTCAAAGAAGTTGTTAATATAGAAACTTCTGTGTTTTTTTCTAACAGACTTGACCTTAGTTACTGGTCATAGTCCTACAATCTTAATGCTTACATAGTTTAGATAAATTACAATGAAAGATTACAGACTAATGAAAACCACCAAGATTACAGATCTAAGCTGCTATTAAATCCATATTGCACAATGACAATATGTTAAACAAATATTTAGTTAAATTGGTCACTATATTAAGCTGAAGTATTACCACATACTTGTCCAATGTGCCAGTGAAACTTTCATATAATTATTCTGAGGATAACTATCTATATAATTCTTAATTTTAGGGCATACAATGATGTTGTCATGAATGTGTTGAATGTTTTCTCATTTTATATGGTCGTGCTGCCAGCAAGAAGTTAATTATAAATTATGTCCAAATCATCCAGTGATATTCATGCTTCATGTGTTGTTTACTTTGCAAATGTTTTATTGCATTAAGGCTAGAATTTATTACTTCATGATTTAAAGTTTTTATTCTTAATAAGATAATCAGCCACGGTTACATTTCTGCATGTAATTTCCCTACTGTGACTTTCACAAGCCAATAGCCAGCCCTAAAGGCACAGGTATGTTTAGGCAGGCTGGACCAAACCACATTTTCTATGTGTCTTCCACACATCACAAGGTCACAAAATGCACTCTAAATGCTTAGAAAGGCTGTGGGAGGGTGACTGTCTCAGCCTTTCACAAGTTCAGCAGCTATCCTTGAGGTCGGCGTGGAGGGACCACTTCTTGCAGAAGATCTATAGGAGAAAAGGTAATTGGAGAAAGTGTTAACTTTGATGAGCAAGCTTGACACATGCTGAAGTTGTAAATTCCGTTTTCCCTTGACCCTGGCTGCCTAAACTCCTGTGATTTAATTTCTTTGATGCCTTCAGACAAGTCCACACATGTACCTTGTGTACCTGTGCTGCTTGTGGATTGCTGCATTTCACATAATATCCCTGACTTCCTGAATCCAAAGTTGTGAAGGACTAGCTGAGGGACTGCCAGTGTCAGAGATAAAAGTTTTTGCTGTGTGATGGGTTGGTTTTGTTTTCCTCTCAGATGGATTTTTCCCTCTATGGTTATAAACTGTTTAAAAATCCTTTAATTTTCTCTTTGCTGTAGAAGACTAACAGTGTCTGGGAGATCAGTATGCCATCAGATTATTTTTGTTTTGTTTAAGGATGACTAATTTTAAAGGTAGAACTGTATCCTTCATATATTACCTTGTCAGACACTGACATAAGTTATTCAATGTTTTTGATGCCAAGGAATTTAATTTTGAACCAACTGTAAGTGTATGAAAGATGCTGTCTTCCTCCCCAGAGTAAGTGGTGAACAACAAAAACAAGGTGTGCTTCTTTCCTAAGTATAACCAGCTGCCATTATCAGGAACCTCAGGAATTGTTCTCACCATGACACAGTTAAAATACATTGTGTCATAACATCATCCATTGCCAGTTATCACAGGAAACCTGAAAAAAGAGTTAGAGTTTGGGATTTCCTTATTTTCAGAATTCACATCAAACAAATTCTTTCTAACAACAGCAGCGAGCAGCTGTGTCTCATTCAGCATGCAGCTCCGTGGACAATCCAGGTGTCTGAGCTCCAAGAAATGGATGTTCCAGAGCCTTTGGACTGGGTTGTGTCAAGCCATTAACTGAAAGAAGTTTATGCATTCATTGGTGCAGTTTCTTAGAGTTGCATCCTATATCTGGCCACAGCCTTTTTTGTTTAACTGAAATTGTGTTGTACTGAGAAATTATCCCTGTGTAATAATTACATGAAATTTTGAGTTTGCATTTGATTATGTGTCATCAGGATTCAACTATATGAGAGATCAGGGCTTATCCATGACCTAGCATGGCATCACTGCTCTGTGAAGAAAATAAATCCAACAAACTGCCAAGAAAACCCTGGTCAGAACCCAGCCTGACAGACTCTTAGTTGTGGAAGGGGAATGGGGAGAGGGAAGATGCACTGTCCAGCAGCAGCAGCTGCAGTGATTTGTGGAGTGCAGCCCCAAAGATCCTCTCCCCCCAGTTTAAATGCAAGCCACCCAAGTAATAAAAAACAGCCCTGCAGATTCTCAGTTGGCCAAGGATGAGATTTCAGCATAATTTTTCACTGCAGTCTGGTAGAGAGACCTGGCTGTTAGAGCTGACACAAACCCAGTTCAGGACGGGTTTGCACGCATCCATGGATCTTCAAGTTCCTCCCCAAGCTCTGCTACTCAAGTGACAAAACTCTTCATTGTCTTGTAAAGTTGTCCTCACATTTCAGAAGATTAAAACTAAGATTGGGATATGGAGCCTTGAAGCCCTTTGGCATACTTTTCCTACTTTTACGTATAATGACCACAGCTTTTTTTGGAGTCAGATGCTTGCAAGAAATCCATACAAGTTTAATCAAATTCATAGAGGAAAGGGAAGAAGAGGTAAGACCACATGTCTTTAGTCCCATTTTACCTTTGAACATAAATACAACTCTTATTTGAATAACTATAGTAAATGAACAGAAACAAGTAACAAGCAGTAACGAAGCAATTTTGTTTAAAAATCTAAGCAAACACTTGCAGGAAATCATTTGCATTAGGCATTTAGTTCTACTTGCATTATGAAGGAATTTCTGAAGATCGTTTAAACAAGATAGCCTTTGAAATAAATCCACAAATATGTTGCTATTCAAGTTTATATTGATCATATCTATTTGTCAGTGAATGGTTATCCTTTCCTGATAAGAATATTATGTAAGTTAATTTTGTGGTTCCAACTTGCTGACGTATCTTAGTTTAAAGTTTACCTAGAAATAGTCTTATGGCTTTGAGAATATGGCCTTTTTGCTGCTATTGAAATCTGAGAAGAGCACTAGATACAAGGAATTTAAAGTCTTCACATAACTTTGCAATACAAGACGGATGGGAGGCATACCAGAATAGGAGAGCTTGAAATGCGACACCTGGATGTAATGTGAGAGATGATAAATGTATTTTACCTGTCTACAAGAAAGAAATCACAAGTAAAAAAATAAATAAAAGCACAGTTCTATGTAGTCAAAATACATTACAAACAAGAGATAAGAGGCATAATCAAATCAGTGTTCTCCAGATATTAACAAGGCAGTGCTTCTATGCATTGTGGCTTTTATTTTTCAGGGTAATACTAACTGCATGTGTCTGATAATGGCTGTTTCTCAGATTTCAAGGTGGCAAATGTGAGAAGAAAATAGAATTTTCACAATTTAAAAAAAAATTCCTGTGGAACTGGACAGTGTCCAGTTAATTAGAGCAGAGCAAATCAGACCTGAATGCACCACTTCATAAGTGTTTGGTTTATCTCTAGTCTGTTTAAAGTGCATTTACTTCCAGTTATCACTGCATGTGCATCACTTGGTTCTTCTGTATTGTCTTTACAGTCTACTATATTTATTAGCATATTTAAATTGGCCAGTAAAAAGTATAAACATAAATAGGTGTGCCTTTGATGTGTATAGTGGACCCACCATGAGTTTTTGGAAGGATCATTTACATTTGTACTTCTAATGGAGTTACTGGTTATTGTCTTTACATTATAAATATTGTAACTTAAAAAAAATGAAAATCTTAGTTTCTAAAATTATGTTTTGAGAATGCATTGGAAAACAGACTGCAAATTTTAGGAAATATGTTTGAATGCAGAGAACTCTATACAAAAACAGAAAAAAAAACCATAAAAATTGAGTCTGATTATAATATAAATGCAATGAATAGAATATCACATTCATTATAATATAAATGCAATATTTCATTATTTGCTTTAATGTGTAATTCAGAACCAGTCTCAGAACTTGGGAAACAAGCCTCAGTATAATTTTGGTATTTTATTCTGAAGATTTTTCAATATTTACTGAGGGAAATATCTTGAATTAGGTAAATACTCCGTTTCTGTTTTAATCTATCAATTGGCTAAAGCAATTAGCATATTTTCAAATGCTCAGTCAAAATCCTGCTCAGCTCTTTTGTTATTCTATATCCCGGAAGACCCTGACACAAAGGATTATTTGAATCAATTGATGTTACAGCTCAGATTTGGAGGTATCTACGGTGAAAAGCAGAAATCCTCTTGACTAATTAATTGTGTTTTTTCTTGCAGTGTGGGGGATCTCATTCTGAAGGTGATAGCAGCGTGCTGAAGCAGTAACCTGTGACTGGTTCTTGACCTTTGGGTGAATCCTCGCGGGTGCCGTTGGCTCTGCCGCTCCCCGCTGTCACATTCCCCTGCCACAGGTGGGACAGACCCTTATTTATTGGCCACCAGCTGCTCTCACAGCGTGCAGCTGTGCTGTTGTTAGCACAGGCAGACCCCTGGCTTTGAGGGAAGTCTGGTGCCCAGGCTGCAGAGGAGCGCTGCTCTCTGGAGCTGCTTGCCTGAACCCCGCTGACTTTAGGTGTCAAGAAGTGAGCAATGGGAATTGCTGGAAGATTATGTGATATTTACAGTGCTGCATGGATGTTTCCTTGGCTCATGACTACGCTTCAGTTGCCAAAGAAGCTGGCAATGAAGAGCTGAGAGGCCCAATGGTGGGCCTAGCTTTCATCATAAACTTCTAAACCATATTAGATTAAATTCCACACCTACCCCATTTTAAAACTATGCTTCAGACATCTGCCATACTTCTTGCATGACACAACAGTAATTAACAGGCCATGATTATGGGGTTAAATTCTTTGCAAAAAGAAGCTGAGAGTAGAGGAGTGGGAGCTTGAGGTCATTATTTAAAACTGCTCATAATTTGATTTGCACTATGGAAGCAAACTATGCATTCCTCTTGGATACAAGGATATCTAATTGCTAGTAGCAGCACCCAAACTGGAATGAGCTGTTCTGGGAAGCAGTGACAAATATCTACTCATTTTTGTCATGAACTTGATTGTCTAATTGTGTGGCTAGCTCATGCTTCAGCACAGAGAGAACTATGCCTGTTAATGCAGTGAATGACTTAGTGACACAAAATACAGGTCAGTGTGTACTAACAGTGATTTTGAGGGAAAAATCAACTTCCTCATCCCCTTCACTTGACGGAACCAAGACAATATCCCTCACAATGGTGTCAGCCATTTCAGCACAGAAAAATTGAGAAGTGAGAAGGTAGTGAATTTTCAAGGGTGCTTTTTGATATTTGAAAATATGTGACTGGTCAGCTTGAAGTGTTTTGCGTCTTGGGTAGGTAAACTGATTGGAACTCTCACTGGACTGGAGACCTGCACCTTCCTAGCTCTTTCCCTACTTCACTAATCACTGCTGAATTAATCCAGTCTTGTATATCCCGGGAGATTTTCAGGCTTGGAATTTCAATGAACTCTAACAAAATCAGTATTATCATCAATTGCTTTCTTAGGTTTTCTACCTACTTTCTTAAAATAAAGAAGAAACACATGTTTACATTTGAAGAGTACTATGGTACTCACATCACTTGACTGGATATAGTAATTTTGGGCCAATTGCATTTTCCTTTTTTCTCTATGGGAGAGGTCAATGGATCTGTCCCTGAGGGTTTAACAGGTTTCCCAATATAATAACAGTATCAGAATTTTAAATCAGTTGAAAGTAACCTATTTTTGCTCTTTTCTTAGCCATATAATTGCCAATAATTTTTTGTTGTTGTTGAAATTACTGCAGTGTATCAATAGTGGTCTTTATTTCCCTCTAGGTATTTCTCTTCAGATAATGATTTATAAAATTCCAGGTTTACTCAGGAAAGAAGGAGAAAGTGATTGGCAGGTTTTGAATGGTAGGAAAATAATAAAGATTAAATCTTCTCGTCATGCCTTTGAAACCCATGGGAATCACATGAGAAGCATTTCAGTGAGTGGAATCCACAGGCAAAGGCTGGTATGAGAAAAAGTAGTGAGCAGGTGTACTTATCTAAGGCCTCCCCTATTTTGAGAGTTGAATAATAAAAAGGATACAGTTTACACAATGTTCCCATGGATTGCACAGTGCTGCCCTGTAGCGCCCAGTGCCCCCATGGAGTGCATAGTGCTGCCATGGAATGTACAGTGTTCCCATGGAATGTACAATGTTCCCATGGAGCGCACAGCGCTGCCCTGGAGTGTACAGTGTTTCCATGGATAGCACAGTGCTCCCATGGAATGTACAGTGTTCCGATGGAGTGAACAATGCTCGGGTTTCGCATGGAGGTGACATTACGCCCATGGAATGTACAATGTTCCCATGGAGCGCACAGCGCTGCCCTGGAGTGTACAGTGTTTCCATGGATAGCACAGTGCTCCCATGGAATGTACAGTGTTCCGATGGAGTGAACAATGCTCGGGTTTCGCATGGAGGTGACATTACGCCCATGGAATGTACAATGTTCCCATGGAGCGCACAGCGCTGCCCTGGAGTGTACAGTGTTTCCATGGATAGCACAGTGCTCCCATGGAATGTACAGTGTTCCGATGGAGTGAACAATGCTCGGGTTTCGCATGGAGGTGACATTACGCCCATGGAATGTACAATGTTCCCATGGAGCGCACAGCGCTGCCCTGGAGTGTACAGTGTTTCCATGGATAGCACAGTGCTCCCATGGAATGTACAGTGTTCCGATGGAGTGAACAATGCTCGGGTTTCGCATGGAGGTGACATTACGCCCATGGAATGTACAATGTTCCCATGGAGCGCACAGCGCTGCCCTGGAGTGTACAGTGTTTCCATGGATAGCACAGTGCTCCCATGGAATGTACAGTGTTCCGATGGAGTGAACAATGCTCGGGTTTCGCATGGAGGTGACATTACGCCCATGGAATGTACAATGTTCCCATGGAGCGCACAGCGCTGCCCTGGAGTGTACAGTGTTTCCATGGATAGCACAGTGCTCCCATGGAATGTACAGTGTTCCGATGGAGTGAACAATGCTCGGGTTTCGCATGGAGGTGACATTACGCCCATGGAATGTACAATGTTCCCATGGAGTGCACAATGTTCCCATGGAGCATTCAGTACTCCCATGGAGTGCACCATGCTCTGGCTCCCTGAGCAGCTCCTCCCACTGGTGCTGCTCACCATTCCCGTGCCGTGCCAGTGAGACTGGATCCATGGAGAGGCCAGGAAGCTGAGCAGTGCTGCAGGAGACTGCCTGCCCACAACACCCAGAGCAGAGTCCAGGGTGCCAGGCAATGAAGGTCTTTAAAGAGTGGCATGGGAAGAGTCAGATACCCAGAGAAGGGCTCTGCAAAAATTCAGAGGGAGGAAGACCTTCTTATGTTGTTTATTAGTGAGAACTTGTGATCCTGGAATGTTTATGGGAATAATCCTTGGTAGTAAATAAAGTAGGTTAACAATGCAGAAGAATGTCTAAGGGAACATTTGATTTCTATGACTGAGCATAGTTTTATCTAACCTTATCTAATCTTCAGTAAATTATTGTACTGAACCATTGCATCTTCCATATTTGTGCAGTTGGCTCTACATCAGGTTGGTTCCTTGACATTTATTAAACACAGACCAGACACTATAGCCCATCTATGGAATGATACTTTTTTGGAAGTTGCAGTATTAGACACTAATCAAAGTGCTGCAGTTCTCTTATTTTAATTTTTTCCCCCTACTTGAAAATCACGCTGGATATCTTGCTTTAAGCATATTTAATGTTTTAGCACAGAAAGCAGTTCAAATCTAGGGAAATCTGAAAGAATCAGGGTCTAACATCTACTGCTGCTGATGAAGGCTTATTACACAGGGAACTGCAATGACACTAGTGGGTACACTGGCAAGATAAGGGATTTTTATCTGATCCAATAAAGGGTGGTGGTCCATCAAATGAAGAAAAAACTATTTTAATTGAGTTACAGAAAATCTCTTGTTATTGGGACAGGAAGATATGCACAAGTGTGGACAAACCAGATGATGAAGGGCATGGAATGGAATTCAAGGTTCTGGCTGCCCAGGCTGGAGTGCAGAGTTAATGATGACAGTGATGAATGCACATACCACATACTAACACAAAGGTAAACAGTCACTGTGTAATCACCCAAATAAATCTGAATCCATGATCAGTGTTTCTTTGAGTGTTGGATGGGTTTTCCCTGTGAAACATGTGATACATCTTACTATATAAATTTTAGGAAAGTGCTCCTCCTGCTCATTTGGCAACTGCTAACTTTAATGTGTTTAAGAATAACAGTGGCAGCAGTTTTAAAAGTACCTCAGTGACACTGAAAATCAGAGAAACATCAATGTATCATGACTTAGTTTTAGAAATATCTTCATAGGTTAATGTGAATTAACTCCTACCCGCTCCATTCTAACAAAAATTTGTCTGTCTTTACTGTCATGAAAAATCCTCAGCATTTGCCATTGAACATTTATATGCATGCCTAAATCTAGAAGGACTTTAATCACAGAATCAGAATCACAGAATAACAAAATGTGTCAGGTTGGAAGGGACCACAGTGGGTCATCTGATCCAACATCCCTGCCTAAGCAGGGTCATCCTGGAGTACATGGCACAGGATTGCATCCAGAAGGTTCTTGAATATTTCCAGTGAGGGAGACTCCACAACCTCTGTGGGAAAAGTCTTTCATCAAAATAAAGCTCTTGATCCAAGGTTGCTCAGGCACTTCTGTAAATTAAAATGCAGTAGCTTCTCTTGGAGAGAATTTGTAATAAGCACATGAAGCTCTGAAGCAATAGCCAGAAGACTTCTCTGCGAAATTCACACTGACTTTGTGTTTAACGTTTTGCATCCTGTGTGAGACTAGGACAGAATAAGAAGCAAAGGTCTTTGTGACTGTTTTAACTTTGACATGATACCAAGGGTTGCAGAAGAAATAGTAACAGGGTTAAGATACCAGCATTGATCCAGAGCCTTCCTACTGGATCAGATAGAAATGTTCTGCTGTTAATGAGTAGTGTGTGTAACTTCTGTAAGCGCAGAGCTACCACCTCCCTCTGTTTGCCCACTGGTATTGTCTATCTATGATATCTTCCTACAGCTGAGCTCTTTTCTATATTTCAGCTGCTCTCTGAACAAGGGAATTTTCACTGCTTAGGCAGGACTAGTTCATATAATTGCATGACTGCAATAAATCTCAAGTGTCACTTCAAACACATAACTTTTAGTTTTCTTGCTGAAATTCTGGATGGTAAAAGAATTCCCAGGTTAAATTTCCTTCTACAACACCGTCTGTCCCACATCTGTATTATTAGACCATTAAGGCATCTCAAAAACATAGATAATCTCTTCTAAGCATGACTGTCTTTTAAAAAAAGATGCTGACCTCCAAGCCAATGTAAATAGATCATTTATAGAAATAAATAAATTAGTGTTGAAGCCAGACTTGTCCCAAATTCTTCAGTGAGTGGAGACTTGGACATAATTGAGGGATCAAGAGTCATGAGGTTAATGAGGTCATGCTGCCAGGGCCTGGTCTGGGTTTAGCATAGCAGGAAAGGCTCAGCTCTGCTCTGACTGGCACGGTCACTTAGCAGCAGTGCCTTCCCAGCAGGGCTCTGCTGGGAAACCCGAAACCAGCCTGGGTCAGCGCTCTGTGCTGCGTGACGCCCCAGAGACGCACGTTCCTCTGCACATGAAACCACTCAACCACCATGGCTTGTGTAAAAGGGGTGTCAAGAAGAAAGAGGGACTGATACACTGTCTCCTTTTTAAATATGGGTGGGCTGTTGAACTCACCTAAAAATATTGCTGGAATAGCAGCAAATTATGTTTGATAACTCTTACTAGCTATCTGCTACCTGTATTTGGGCTGTATTTAATGCCATGTTTACATTGCACATTAAGAAGAGCTCTTACAGTCAATAGCTCTTATCTGAATGATGGGAAAGGTGAATCTTCTGCTGCTGAATGCTTTATGACAGCTGACCAGTATCAGTACAGACAACTGCTATCAACATCTTTTTATTGCTGATGTTTTCAGGGTAGTGTGTGATAACAAACCTCAGATAAAAAGAATAATGGCTTGTTGTAAAACATTTTTGTCCCTGTGCACTGAATGAGGAGGAGTTTCTGTGGAAGGTGGACAAAGTTCCTGGGTGGAAAGAGATGCCTGGGGCAGGAGGGGAGCAGGTCTCCAAAAGCACAGCTCTTTTTTATTTTTGCAAAGTAGTACCCCTAATACTGTACTGCAACAAATGCAGTGTCTTGCATGCCACAAAACATATTGCAGTTTACTAGAAAATTTTCTTTGGAACACCTTCTTTATTGAAATATAAAGTTATAGAAAACCCAGAAGTTTCTTGAAAAGAGTTCAGTCTCAACAAAGTTCTGACAAAACATTGGGAATTTTCAGAATTTCATCTTTTGTTGCCACGTAAGACCTTTCACCTGCACCCTCTAAAACCCAAAGAGCTTGCAAGGAAAAACAGAAAACAGGTTGCAAAAATTTAAAACTTTTCCCTTTCAAAGTTTGAAAATGGAAAATATTACAGTTCATTTTTTTAGTTTTATTTAATAATTTACTGCATGTAATATTAAATGTAACCTCGCACTGTAAGCCTTACTTCTGCAGTGAAAGAAAATAAAAGAGTTTTTGTTGGATTTCTTAGTTAATTAAATGCTTCTGATTCCTTCACTGATTTTTCATTTGGAAGGAAAGCAGGAGACTATTTTTTGCTGCATCTAAAAAAGAAAGTTACTTATTGTCTCAAACACATGCACTTTATGAGCACAGCCAGCTGCCAAACTAAGTTATTGCAGTCCTTGTCAGACCTCCTATTCTCATCTTGACTGTCATTACCAGACTTTGTTTTCCCAAAATAAAACTGATGAGAATTACAACACCTTCAGTCAGCAGTTTCCAGGGTCTGAGACTTCAGCACTTCTGTATTTTCCCAGAAATTCTGGAAATAACCTATTTATGTGTTTCTATAATAACATGTTGGAGAACTTAATTTCCACACAATTCTCTGGACTTCTTCATCTCATCTTGGGCTAGACTTCTGTGAATTCAAATAGTTTTTACACTGAAATTAGGCTGCTCAATAATTCTGTGGACTATGATTTCTTTTAAATTCTTTTTTCTCACTGGCTGCAAAGGTTGGTGTTTCACCAAACCAAAATAAGTTTTAGAGTAATTTAACTTAATAACATTCTGTGCATGAGCGCTTTAATTTTTAATTTGGATTTTACAAAGTGCTATGGTCATGTTTTTTCTTGATTTTTGTTTTATTGCAACTCACTGGCTCCATTTTTATTCACTGGTATTTCCATTTGATACAGTGGCTGTTCTGCAATATTCCTTTGAATACAGCTGATGGCATAAAAAGTTGATTAACAGTCAGCATCAAAGATGAGGGGATTTTGCTTTTGTTTTATTTAAATAGAGCCTTGGGCTTAAAATTTCCAATCAAACACTTTTAACTGGATTGCAAATGTTAAACATCAACACACCTATTAACTGCATTTTACCATAAAAAAGAAACTCTTTGAAAGTCTTCCAAATACACAAAACATTAAAAAAAAGAAAAAAAGAATGACTGTGTGTGATGTGATATGTTGAAAGACTATCTTCATGGCATCTTGACCCAAACCTTGTGATGCTGTTCCATCATCTCTTAACTAATGTGAGGATCATGGAAAACTGCTGCCAGATTTGATTAAACTAAGAAGCAGATCACTCAGGGAGAGCTTTCCTGTTCCTATGGCCAAGGCATCACAGCATGGCCAGTCCTGAAGAAATGCCACCTAGCCCTGCCATGGGCTGTCAAACCTCTCATTCCCCAGCAATCACTAACAAAATGCTAAGATTTTTACAAGTTTCTCTAATTGAGGGTAGCACTGGATCATTGACAACATGGATTCAGGTCATGACTAGGAATGGAAATAATTTTGGAGTCAGTGATGGATGGTCCCCTGTTGGTAATAGATGCTGGGCAGGAACTGATCCCTGGTTCTTAGACCTCTCTGCAGACCACAGAAAAACAGTGAAGCCTTGAGAAGTGTACTAAAATCTGATAGATTCTTCTTGGGGGTCCCCAAAAGGTTAAGAAAGGAATGTCTGCCACTAGACCCTGTCTTCTTCCTATGGCTGTATTCTGTAATTCTCTTTTTTTCTCCTCAAGTCTATCAAAACCTGAGTGAGGCTCTGTGGGAAATGGAGGCTGTCTGGATGTCAGCTGCTGCAGGCTGTGAAAGCCATGGCTGGTGTCAGCTGCCTTGTTATCATTCCCTCTCCTTCCATGGCTCTTTCTCACTGTTTACTGCTGAAGGAAACACAAAAAGGCTCCTCAAGGAATGCAAGTGTTCTTTCTCAGCCTTACTGAAACCTTGTCTTCCAGCCTAATGAATACAAAATTGTTTTCAGTTAGGCTTATGTGCTTATTTAGGAGCCAGATGACATCAAGGAACACACAGGAAAGTGTATTTAGGAAGGTTCAGCCAGGACAAAGCAGTACTGCACATCTTACCAACACCAAATGTTTTCAGAAGCACCACAAACCTCTGCTTTTCTCCATAGCGGTGGAGAAAAAGAAAAACCAGACTGGACACCTTGTTCTTAGCTTGGAAAGAGTAAAATGGTTTGTTTGTTTCTTTGGCTTTTTTTTATGATTGCGCATCTTACCAACACCAAATGTTTTCAGAAGTACCATAAACCTCTGCTTTTCTCTGTAGTGGTGGAGAAAAAGAAAAGAAGCCATATTGGAGACCTTGTTCTTATTTGGAAAGAGTAAAATGGTTTGTTTGTTTTTTGGGTTTTTTTAATGATTGCATAAAGATGGTCACTGATAAAAATAATTTTCTGAGTACAAGGAAGCCTCCAGTTGCAGTAATGGTATGTGGGAAGTAGCAGTGTTTACCGGGGCCATTCTCTGAAATAAAGTTCCACAAGGGCAAGAATAAGTTTTGTCAC